>VXAZ01008601.1:1561322-1743018 GCA_013399875.1 Gymnorhina tibicen
AAAAAAAAAAAAAAAAAAAAAAAAAAAAAGAAGACGTTTTAGAACATTAAGAGCTGTATTTTCATTTCTATACAATATTTTCTAGGAAGCAGAAGTTTTATGTCTCGAGCTGGGCAATTAAATGTATTTTTTAGTGGTTTTGAAGATGGAAAAGAATTTAGCTTAAGAAATAAAAGGCTTAAGTAGAACAAATATTTTTCAGGGACCATTATTAATTATACAGCAAATAAATAAATAAAACTCCAGCGGTCACTTATTATTTAGGTCAACAGAACCAGACTCAGAATTCCTGGGAAAACTGATTAAGCGAGCTAGGGTTCTAGGGTTGTCAGCCCAGAAACNGGCTGCCCCCGTTCACGTCGCGCCCCCCCTGTGACAGCGACTGTCAGCATCACTGAAATACTGCAGTATTTATATCTATTATATTATATAAATTATCATAAAAATCATTATAATTATATTTAATTATAATTAAATAAATTGATTTATTTAATTATAAATTATAATTTATATAAATTATTATATAAATATCGCTGACTTTTGTGAAAGTTGTGTTCAGACATCCCGGTCCAGTTGGAGGTGCTGCGCTCTCCGTCACAAAAGCAGAGGTATGCGTTTGAATTGGTGACATGGATACTTAACGCAGAGGGAAAAGGATTACATGGGAAAAGAGCTGCCGAGGGAATACCTGGGCAGTACAGATAAGTTCAGTGAACAAACCAGCATTAACACTGGCCACTGTACTGGCAAGACCCACTTTTCCTATCACTGAAATAGCTTTTCTTCCATTGTAAATGCTAAGGCATTTGCTGCCCGAAATAAGGATTTTTCATTGCCTGCTAGCCAGAAGCCAGTACTGCTCCACACTTGACGCTTTCTTAATTTACATCACTACAGCTCCTCGCTTAAAGCCACTGTCCACTTGAAAAAGAAGGAGCAATTTGTCTTCTGCTAACTGTTCAGAGCTGAGATCAGTTCCTGTCTTTAACCTGCAGCCAACTGTCTTCCTCTCAAGTTTGCTAGAAAAAGCCATGTCAACGCCTATGAAGCATGAGGGCCTCCAATTCCTGCACCTGTGGGCCATTGTCAGCCATGAAAGCAATCCCTCTCACACACCTATAACAATGTGCAAAGCACGTAAGGAAAGGGCTTCACACAGCAACAATCCTATTGCATCCAGGGAACGGACTGCCCAGGGAGAATTTACACCTTGTTAGTGTCTAGCAGAGATATTACAATGACTGCCAAGGAAGAAATGAATGCATTGAAGTTCACTGTACCTAAAACCACAGGAAGATGTTCTTGCTCAATTACTTTTCTAAAAAGAGAGATAAAAAATGTGAATGCTCCTGAGTGAAAAACATCATTATCCCTTTCTCATAATTTCCATCGGCTTTAAGAAAGCTTTAAATCAAGAAAGATATCAGTATATTTAGAAAAATTAGTAGTTCACATTAGACTCATTTTTTGCTGTATTTGGAAATCTCTTTTAAGTTTGTAGAGATTAAAAACAAGGCCTGTCAGCAGTGACAGCTTGTCACCAGCTGGTACCTTACATGCAAGGTTCTTGCTTTTGGTCAGTTGGCTTTATAACCTACTAGTTCTACTTTTCATTCAGTAGCCAAAGTCATAGAAAACAAGACTAGGGAAAAGCACACTTGTCTAAATTACAAAACTCACATAATTTTCTTTTGGAAAGATCCAACATCACCACACAGTGTATCAATAACATGGTGCAATCTTTTTGTAGGAGGTTGTGCCTGTTTTCTTTTTGAAATCTGCCTTCCGATATCCCAGGTGTTTATTTGGCACCACTGTGGGTTTTAACAACTAAATCACTAATAATTCACCTTCAGGGAAGGGAATTTCAGCCACAATAAGGTGCCAAACAATTCCCTCTTTTGTCAAAACATCAGAGAAACTGCAGAGAGGCTGTTTGCAGCTGCCTTAAGAGGCTGCAAGTAAAGTTAGGAGCTCCTGAGGGCTGGAGATAACTCCTCTCTCTGCCCTGGGTCCCAGCCTTCACTGTCCAAGGAAGCAGCACAATCAGAGCAAAACTGAAGGTCAGGATGTGAAAAGGGCGACAGGTGATGACAGCACAGAACAGAAGAATTATTTTCATGGTTTTCCTCCAAACCCTGAGGCAGAATTCAGGATTCTTACATCTAAACCTTCACCTATGACTTTGCAGCAAGTACTTGCTCAACATCTAGGTAGTGATACCCCTTTTGTTTTTTATTCTGTCCCCTCAAGACAAAGGATGAGTATTACTTCATGTAGAGGATATCTGTGTGGTACCAAGTCTACACATAATCAATACCTTTTCATTATGAGATGACAGTTCCAATGCCATCTGTTTTGCACCACCTTTTCTGAGAAGAGAAATCGTTCAAGAGAAAGTTTTTATAGTACAGATTTGCAAGAAAATGAAGTTAACACTTCCCTGCCAATCTCAATCTTGGTCTTTTAAACAGTCTTAGCAATCTTCATTCACTTTCAGTCATTCTGTGTCACACCCTACATGTGGCTCATGTCAGCCCTGTGGTTTGTGTGCAAAGCCTTTAAAGCACCTACTGAGGTCCTACTACCAAGCAGCTACCTTGACCTTTTGCAGTGAAAAGGAATGAAAATCAGCCATGCAGAGCTCTGTGTCACAGCCCTGGGATGGTTAATTTGAAAAAAAAATAAAATAGTATAAGTAATGGGAAGCACAGTTTTAAGCTTACAGCAGCAATCCATATTACAGAGGTTAGTGTGGTTTTCAGAGCAATTCAAATAGTTAGAACACCATGGCACCGAGCAGTTCAGAAATAAAATATGTGAATATTTAACTTTGTTCAGCCCGTCACTGTGTGTTTGCATCAAAAGATAGCTGTTCAGTAGCTGCAGACTCCAAGCAATCTCTGGAGCCTGGCAGGAAGTTATAAGAGCTTCTCTGATTGTCACCAGGGAAACCATGGATCTGTTCTGCATGTGGTCAGCATTCCAGGGATGAGGCAATGACTAGGCACCATCGCAGGAAAAGACATCTCAAGACTCATTCCCTTAGCTTGATATTGCATTATTTGTGCATGTGAAAGGATAGGTTCCTAACTCTGTGGAGGCTTCTGATGCTACGAATGGTTCAACTGGCAGAAGTACTGTGAAGTTTTCTAAAGCTTTGAGTTCAAACACGTGTCTTTATTTGATCTGTGTTATATGATTTATTCTAACATGATTATGATTATATGATTAAATCTATGTTTAGTTATGTTAAATTATGTTATATGATTAAATCTAACACCTGAAGGAAAAATTTAAAAATAGATGAGATGTTCTCTCCTTTGGTAGATATCTGGGGAAAGTAGAAAAATGCAATAAAGTGTAACCAGTTTAAATATTAGTTCAAAAACGTTGTCAATTGCAAGTTTTTTTTGAAATTCAGTCACTTCTGAGTTCAGTCAAAGTATTTCTGAAAATGGTAACAATAATGTTAACATTTCCAGTGATAGAATGGCAAATTAATTTTTAATTAAATTATAAATAATCAACATCACTGTTAAAAGGAAACAGAAGAAAGGTGCTAGTTTTGGAGTAAAAAAGAAATAGTTCTGTGATAACAGGAGATCAAAGATGGCATGGTCTAATTAAAATATAAAATGCTTCATGAATATCAAAGGGTTACCTACAGCTCTGACAGACATTGTCAGGTAATACTACATGCATCTTAATTCTTCTAGAATCATCTTTGCCTCCACTGGCTCCCAACTCTCTGTTTTGGCACACCCTCCATAGAAAATCAAATGAAAAGCTGGGAACTGAACCTGGTTTTACTGTCAGAGCTCCTCCAAAGAGAGTTTAAAAGTTTCGCTGATGATGTATCTGTCTTGGAAAGCTGAGTAACTCAAGCCTGAATGAAAAGTAGTTGTATTAGAGCTAGCTAAAAAAACCAAATTTTAATCATGAATTCTGTCCTTCTTTTCCATCTTCTCCTCTTCTACATCTAGAAGCTTCCTCAGGGTATAGAGAAGGCTTCTGTATAGCAGGAATGTCACACAACAGAAGGCTGAATTCCTGATTAACAGCAGCTCCTTCCACTTGAACCGCAACTATTTAAGCAAAGTAATAAAACAAAAAGAAAAGTCAGTAATCAAATTGTGCCTCTGTTTCAGATGGATACACTACTGATGATATTGAATTTTACTGGAATGGAGGAGAGTCAGCAGTAACAGGAGTTAGTAACATCGAGCTCCCGCAATTTTCTATCGTGGATTACAAGATGGTATCAAAGAGAGTGGAATTTACAACAGGTAAGCACTGGCAAGTTAAAAAAAAAATTTTCCCCTTTTCCTCCAACCCAGAAATATCAGTGCCTACTTTTTGTTAGGCATTAGTCATTATATGACTTCTTTCTTTCAGGAGCATATCCTCGATTATCACTTAGCTTCCGGCTTAAAAGAAATATTGGATACTTCATTTTGCAAACCTATATGCCTTCCACACTGATCACAATTCTGTCGTGGGTATCTTTTTGGATCAATTACGATGCCTCTGCAGCCAGAGTTGCTCTAGGTAACTTCTTCTCAAAATGACTGAACTATGTAGACACTTGCTGCCTTTGAAAACAGTGGCACCAAATCCATACTGATGGTTGAAGCATCATTAATTGGGATCTTACACAGGCAGCACAGGCCCTTGGTTGTCAGGAAGGCAGGCAGGTGTGACCTTGCTACATCTGAAGCTCTTGCTCCGCACTTAGGTTGGGATCCTGACTGACTGCCAGTTGTCATAATGGTCTTTGGATCAGACCCAAAGTATCTTGCTTCCAAACTGGAACGTAAAAGTGTAATTTAGGTATTTAAGGGTATCTACACTGTGCTGCATGAACAATCCCTGTTGATGTTAAGAAGTGTCCTCTCAGGCCAGATCTGTGACTGGAATGAATACACAAGATCCTACTGACATCAGTAGAAATATACCAGTTTACACCAAATAAGTCTGTTGTACCTATAGCATTGGTTCTTTCCCATACCATGTTCCTTCCTACAGCTTTCCATAAGAATGAAGATCTTCTGCCATTATCTGTGCTTTAAGGCATATATGTTTTTCAACTCTATTTTCAGAAAGCCAGTTTGTCCCACCTCTATTTTGTCTCATCTCTCTGCAAATTAAACTTGTTACACGTGTGCCTAGAGCTATTACGTACATGCATTAATGACCTGTGATTAAACCAGACTAAAAAGTAATTTCATCCAGCTAAAAGTAAACCACATATGAGAAAAACAAAAACATTCAGTGGTGGATAACACAATGAGATGGAAATGCTTTACTTGCAAGCACCTAGTTAATATGAAAAGGTGTTTTGGTAGAAGCATATATATCACTTTCTCTTCATCAAAGACCATCACTTTATCAAAAGGCTTCCCTTTCTCCTTTCAACCCTCCATTTTCAATCAAAATCTAGATACTTATTCCAGATCCCCACAGCAATGCAAGTCACCCTATGGGGTCCAGAAGAGCTACTGCTGTAAATAAAGTGAGAAGCATTTTCTCACATAGAAAGAACAGCAATCAACTCTTTGCTGTCCAGGTGAGCTAACACCACATTCCCTAGCACAGTTATTGCAAAAATTAAGGCAAGATGTTCCAACATAGCCTGGGTTATTGAAGGTTATTTCATTCACCCTCCATTGCATGAAAAGCCGAGGAAGGTGCTGTCAGCAGACTTGCAAGGGTATCTTCCTTTCCAGTTCTGCAAAACGCATTCCCTTGGCTGCTAAGAATCTGATCACATACTTAATCCATCTGCATGAGAAGTGCAATGCTGTCATTATGCCTTTTGTGCTCAAATCTCCTTCCTCGTCTTATTAGTCGATGTCTATTTCTTCTTTTCACAGGAATCACAACTGTGCTGACCATGACCACCATCAGCACCCACCTCAGGGAGACCTTGCCAAAGATTCCCTATGTCAAGGCAATAGATATTTACCTGATGGGATGCTTTGTGTTTGTGTTCCTGGCCTTGCTGGAATATGCCTTTGTAAACTACATATTCTTTGGGAAAGGACCTCAACGTCAAAAAAAGACAGCAGGCAGGGCAGGGCATGCTACAGGCAAGAAGAGCAGACTGGAAACAAATAGAGTCCAGGTAAAATGTTCAAGCTATCTTTTCCGACACTAGTTTTACTGTGACAATGCTCATGTATATGATGATAGAGATAAATACAGATGGAACACATGTGCAAAAGCATTTAAGATTGCCTAGAGAAAAACTGCATTTTAAGGAGATTACAGCAACATATGGTCTGTTCCATCTTCAACTGAAAACAGAGTAAGAAAATACAGAAAATGCAAATTAATATTCAGGACACACATTTCTTTGCAGCAGAGAAGAAATACAAGGGGTACAAGGAAGTTAAATATTTATCACTTCGACTGTCTATTTTTTTGCTTTAGAAGGTGGTATAGAAGAAATGTTTGTAATAAAGTTCCTGTTTACACACATAAACTTCACCAAAAATGAAAAGCAAAGATAGGCTGTGTTGCTTCAGTGAGCCCTGAGTGAAGCCTGTAGCACTGAGCTTCGAGGAACACAAGGATGTTGCTGCTAGGTTATAACAGCTTTCATAGATGTCACAATTTTTCCCTCAGCTAAATTCAGGCACACCACAACTATCCCCTCTTAAAAAAAACAAGCCAGAAAAACTTCAGGAAGTAATACTAAGGACATATTTTTAACGAGGACAAGTTTAATTTTGCAGTACATCACCGAGTGCTTGCAAATGTCTATAAACCTATTTCACTTTTTCCCAGTTTTTCAGAAATAAACCCTTTGAAGCCTCTGGTGTATTTGGCCCATGTATTATCCAGAGGAAAATACATATCGTAATGAGCCAAAAATTTTCTTCCTTTCTCTGTTTTGCTTGTAATATGTTACATCCGAGTACTAATGAGATCTTGCTCAGGCTGTCCTATAAACTTCTGTACTGTTACAGCCTGAGGTGATAACATTTGGACAAAATTGTATGCAAGCCCTCTGTTCAGCTTGAATAATGAGACCGACACATAAAACTCTAACAAGTAAGACTTTATCTTGATAGAAGGTTGCAGTGTCACATTCACATCAGGAAGTGCATTTCAGAAACTCTGTGATACCTTATTAATTCTAGAGCTGTGTGTTTGGTGTCCCACCACTACAGCTATGCATCATTAACAAAGCCATCACATTCTCAGTCTCAGTGAACTCATGAGTCCGTAAAAAGTTCTTACTTACATTTGCCTTCTGTCCCATTGTGTAGGCGATGCTCTATTACAGTGAGGGCACAAATTCTGTTCAGGCAATCAGCAGTCCCCAGGACCCCACAAAGTATTGTCTTCCACAGAGCAGAGGAGATAAGCCACCCCAGTATCAGTCATTGTGCACAGACACTGTCTATCCATTTCTATGGAAAATAAGGAAGGGAAAAAACCAGCATAACCCACAAACCCTGACCAGCTACCTCAACAGCTCCTGAGATAACCCAGCCTAGGTGAGAAGCAGCACAGCAAGGATTCATGACAAAGAGGAAATCAAGACTTCTTCAGAGGTCAGCCTTGGCTACATGTGCCCCAGTGCACTGAACTGAGTAAAGGATAAGAGTGCAGGTAAGTTCTTTTCCTACATATTTGGAGAGTTTGTTTAACTCATACCTAAAAGCTTTTATCTAAATGTTATGCAGCAAAGATTACACTGAGACTGGTACTCAGAATGGGATGGAAAGTTTTTAAAGCACCACATGCATACACCAGCATTTTTCTGACTGGAAAAGGAAGTCATACATGCTTTGTACCAGGATTTGTAAGTACTCACACTTCAGACAGCAATCCCATTCTGAGACTGAGAGTGCTTTAAGTGAACAGACTGCTTTCTGCCTGTACAGTGCAGGATTGTGATCTTAAATACATGTATATACACACATATACATAAACACACAAATGTGAATGGATATTGGTGAATTTTGTATCCCACACATTGATGTGGGACGTTGTGAACATTAATTTTACTCAGCACAGAAATGCTGATGTCCAACAGTTGTATTTCTGTCTTTGGCAGGAAGAGTGCACATGACCAGAGCAGTGGGACACAGTGAGGTTACGTGACCTCCAGTGAAACCACTCCCAGCCCCTCTCCATTATGTTTTGAGAGTTTTCACTGGTATTATGATGCCTGCACCAGAGCAGGGGAAAGGTTTTTTTGAGCACAAAAGAAGCACAGCTGTAAGTATGTATAACTATAGGATATTTTTTCTCTTCTACTCTTGACCCACACCACTTATCCATACAGGGACCTGGAACTATTAGAAGATACGTAACAGTGCTTCATCTCTTTGTGCCAGGTGAAGATATCGATCATTCCCATCTGACATACAGCTCCAAAGACTAAAAGAGTTCAAATTCCTTCACCAGATTACACAAGCTTTAGATGTGTGAGCAACACTCAGCAACTGACCACGATATTAACAGTATACAGAAGACGAAATGAAAAGTGAAACTGAACTGCTGTTTCTTAGGTGGCTGTTCCTTGCTCTACAGACTGAAGAAGGTGGAAATAAAGTCTCTCCAGTTTCACAATTAATGCCATTTTTATTTTTAATATACAAAAATATTAATTTGTAGTAAACAATCTTTGTTTCTCTGAATAAAGCATAAAGACTGTTTCTATCTCCTTGTTCATTTGTCAAAGCTAAATGTCACGGACGCTACCATAATTATGGATAAATAGGACGAACGACCCAGCAAGAAAATACTTAGATTTTCCATGCATGCAAGTGCTTGTTTCCCCAGACAATTAGAGTGTGAATAGTAATTACACAGAAGATCGCTCTTAAGTATGAGAAAAAGTTAGAATGCAATCATAATGTGAGCGGGAAAGGAGCTGAGCTATCAAAAGGTTCATAAATGACAACACAAGCCAAGTGGTAGATTGTCTCCCCAGTTCTGCACATCATCACCTATTCCTTTCAAATGTTCTGTGAAACACTAAACACTTGGGATAGAAAGCCAGAGACCAGCCACAGGCTCCAAGGAAAACATATGATTTTCCAATACTAATTAATACAATTTTCCACTAAGTGGCTAATGGAGGGAGAAAAAGAAGGGAAGCACATAACCACACAACTATCTTAACCTTCAGGTAAATCTTGTGAATTAGTACAGCCCTGCTGGGCATAAGCTGTTTCTTTGCAGATCAGACTGTGGTAACACTACAGCATTTGTTCCAGTAAGACAGCTTGTATGAGTAACGTGGCCCTTAGTCTTTCATCTCAAGAGAAAGAAACAATGGGTTTGTATTGAGATAAAACAGAAGTTCTTAACTTCTATCTCCCAACAGTTAAGGTTAAAAAAAAAAATAGGTAAAAATTCATTCCAGACAGCACTACGCATTTGAGACCCATTCTCTGTCAAGGAATGCTAACACACACTTCCCCTAGAGCTGTCTGACTGCTTTTTATGTGGTCAGTACAGGACTGTTGTTCTGGGTTGTTTCCTTTTTACTACTTTTAACTATTTTACACTTACAATATCATTTGGTGATCCTGAGCAGGAAACTAATTTTCTAAGTGTCACATGAAAAAAAGAGGTATCATTGACCCTTAGTGTGGGGACATTTACTCAACCCTTAGTGTTTGATTTGTCTGTCAATGCCCCAGTGTCTTGGGGTGACTTTATGCTGTTGTATCCCCTACCATTGCTCTATGCCCAGACATGATTCCTGAGCCTTTCTATGCCTTTAAAACTGGGTGCAAGAGAGAGAGAGAAAAAACTGAGCGAACTTTTCAAACAGTTTGTGCTTCAAGGACACAGAGATTAGCTACTTCTGCTTCTGAGGAGCAGGGGAAGCACTCTTCTTGCTTTTCAGCCAGCTTTTCAGCTCTGTTTCTTTGGAGAGAGACGGAGAGGTTTTTTTTCCTCTGGGACTTCGGCTTTTCCCTTCTTCTCTTCTGGACTTGTTCAGAACATCAGAACACCAGAACACACTGGGACAATTTCCACCTTAGGCCCAGAGGGATCCCACGCCGACCCAGCTCCAAGGAGGAGGAGAGAGACCACACCCACAGGACTCTTAAAATATTTCAGGTTTCCTCACACAACGAGACATTTTGTTATTTAATATTATTATTATTCTTTTCCTGTGTGTTTGTTAATAAATAGTTTTTATTTTCTCCTTCACTTTCCTCCGAGGAAAATCTTCTTTTCCCGAACCTGGTTGGGAGGAGCGGTGGCTTTGACCTGCCTTCCTTGGAGGAGACATTCCTTCTGGATGTTTCCCTGAATTTGGCCCAAACTGCCACAGATATTTAGTGGCACCCAATGTGCGGCTCAAACCCGTGACCCTGAGATTAAGAGTCTCGTGCTCTACTGACTGAGCGGTGATAGGGGATAGAACAGCATAAAGTCACCCCAAGACACAAAGGAAAGCCAAGACCAGTCTGTCAGTGTCCTGTTAGGGGGACCCTTCACTGAACGGTCTGCTGGGTCAGAGGGTGGTTTGACTGACTTAGTCAGGGACAGCCTAAGGGAGCCCCCTCAGCAGGTCTTCCCAGTTTATGACCCTTTAGTGGGTCTTCCTCTTTATTTGAGTATGTCACACGCTGCCAGCAACTGCCAGCACCTGTGAAGGACTCACACTAACAGCTTATGGAATACCACTATTTATTAATAAAAAATGATGACAGGTTAGGGTTCAAGTACCTCACTGCAAAAACATATTTAAAGCAACACACAGACAAACTCTAATCCCCAGTGAAAGGATCCAGCACACATAGAGTGATTCTTACCCAGCAGGCGTCCCTATGGGGTAGAAGACAGGTTCAGCCCATCAACCAATGCCAGTAGTTACAATGAAGTCTTCCCTAACTTTTCCCCATTCTCAGCTTATTTGTATCCTATTTCTTTACGTTTAGGTGGAGCTTGAGTGACTCTAGTCGTACATACCTTTGTTACTGATTGGCGTAAAATTGTCACTCTTAAAGACAGAGTCAATGAAATATGGAGTACATGCCCAGGGAGGGGTGGTCATACTTTGGATGGAGGTGTGGGTTAGTATTACAGTTAGAGTATAATGAACCAAGTGCATCTGAGGAGAACAATTTTACCACAGTTGTTGGCTCAGCAGCAGGAGATCAGCTGCACAAGTTTTAATACTTTGGAGTGAACTTCAAAATATACTGAAAGAGTTTTTAATTATTTGGGAAATTGCACAGAGCATTTGACCAGGTGCATAAGAACATCTTTTATACTTCCATGAGCTAATTTAGTCAAGATCAGTGTAAGGCTCTTTGTTCTGAACTGCAAAGACTGCAATTCAAAGACCGACTTGCTTCATGACATACAAATCATCTTGCCTAAAATGGTTTAAATTAAATTCATTTTAAAAATAACAGGTTCATTCAGAACACTTAGAGCAGGAATTCAGACACTGCTTGGTTCATCATAAATTGTCAGGGCATATTAGTTTAAGAAAGATCCCTGTGAATCACTTCAGAGTGTAGGCAGTTCTGAGTTGTCTTCCCAAAAGAAAAATCATAATAACTGCTTAATGATGCTTGCATTATTGTTACTATTATTATAACACTAAAGTCAATTAGCTTACACATTAGATTATATAATCAAAGACAGCTCAAAGAGCTATTTCATAAAACTGGGAAGAAAAGATTGACCTACCTTCTGAGAATTAAAACCAAACTCCTCACAGAGACAACTCTGAGATCACTGTTTTTTTCCACAGAAATAATGTCAGATCTTCAGAGTGCATGACTAGTCCCATAGTTATGGCAGTCCTCTGGAGAGCAGGAAACCCTAGCTTAAATCTTCCTTCTTCTTAAATTTGAAGAATTGACCTAGAAAGTCCATTAGCCCATAGAACTGGGTAGCCCATCTCTAAAGCAAACATCTGAAACAACATGTTGATTAGTGACAAGCTGGCTTTTCTAACCCAGAATATGTGAGCTTTTCCCACCTAAGCAATGGTGGGAACTGGGGTGTTCCCACTGAATGCTCGTTTCAGCACATACAGAATCAATTTCTTAACCTGACTAGTGCATTTTCTGTCTGTGATGACTTACTACTTCACTTAGAAGACTTTTTTACCCCACAGTTCTCTTGTGTGGCTTTTGTACAAATAGTCCCTTCACTGCTTTGCTTTCATTTAGTAAGTGCTTAGTCTGGCACAGTGCAAATATGCCAGCAGTTATGATGTAAAGATTTCTCCTGGTGACGGGGAGGAACATCTTCTGCATTGCCAGGTGGAACCAAAACTTTCTTTGGTCACAGCTTTCCTTTGCAACCCACAGAGACTGGGTTTCCCTGTGTGTTTTGCTTGGTATCTTTTCTTGCACATACTTCAAATCTGCTGTAGTTTATAATATCATTTCCTAGCTCTGCTATGCCTTACTAAAAATGTAAAGCTCAGAGTGTAAACAAAGCATTGCATATCAATGGTGCTTCACAAGAATAGACATTGTCTATAATTAATATCTTTTTCCCTGGTATAAAGGCATTCACAGACATGGTCTAGTTTGTTAAAAATTTGGTATAGTATAAACACCACAGTTTACCAAAAACAACATTAATATTCAAGCCTCGAGGTAAAGACCTTGAAGTTTCATTTAAGAGTGTTCTGTGTTCTGATGTATATTTCCTTCATATGAGCTACAGTGGATGTTTAAATATCTGTGAATTTGAAACATCTAGTAAGTCTTTATGGAGAAGTCAGAAGTCAACTTGGAAACACCACAAAACCTTTTCAAGAGAAGTTTTGAAGGTTTTGAAAGAAGTTCTACGAACATGTAGAAAACTAAAGATTTGTGAAAAGGTAAACACTTCATAACAATGCAGCAATTCATGGTTAATTACATTCATACATAAGAAAGACAATGATATGAAAATATTTAATATACACACATATGTATAATTGTGCCAAACATGTACGTACTGGTTGCAGTTTTCAGTTCTTTGCTTAGGTACTTAAAACAGTGCTCTGACTAATAGCACAAATAAAGTGACAAACATTTGAAACAACTGCTTCTGGTACCAACATATAAAAATGCAACTGAATGTAAAGTTTCATTGAATAAAATGGATTATTCTATATGCACATGAACAAGTTAAGCATGCTATGATTTCCTGCTGCTGTGCATGTGGTGGTGCCGTGCAGTCAGAGGACTGGTGGACAGGCCTCAGGAACACAGAGGCTTAACTCTCACCTCTCAGTTACAGCAGGTTCGTATGTTCTCAGTGGTTTTTAATGCATAGATTTCAAAGTTCTTGACTTAGGAATGCTCCACCCAGTTTTATGTATAAATTCATGTTTATGCATTTCCCCTAATTGCTTATGTATTGATTCTAGAAAGTTCACTTTTCTTCAGTGTCCCATTGGTTGGTTCATGTAATTCCCTCCCCTAAGTTATCCCCATTGGTTATTCCCCTGTTGTCTCCTCCTCCTCAGCCAAGCCCCATTGGTTGTTTCCCTTTGTTCCACCCCTCTCTGCCCCCCCATATAAAACCCTGTGTATTCCCTGATGCCTTGGCCTTTTTCACTAGATTTTTCAGCCTGGTGTTATCCGTGCACCCTGGACCTGCAATAAGCCAGCTGGAACCTATACAAAGGTCCCTCTCTCGTCCTTTGCCTCCGCCGACGATTTTTCATCACTCCTGTTAGGGGCTTGCTCCTTGTGAAGGAGCCAGCTTTTCCCTGCTTGCTGCAGCAGACACCAGGGGCGTCTGCAGCTGGGTGCTGTGCGGCCCTGGGCAGCCCCCAACAGCGTCAGTTTCCATCCCTGTAATATAGTAATTGCCCAAAATCAATTCTCATCATGAGTATTTTACAATAGCTGATAAAATACACGTGTATCTACATGCTTTTCATATGATGAACCCATTGTTACAAAACTTTCAGAACCTAATCTGCAGCACTAAAACAGTCAAAAACTGTTTAAAATGGGCAGAGACAGCAACATTTTCTTTTCACCATGAGTGTGTGAAAGCTTCAGGTGCCCAGTCTACAGACTTTAAAAATCAGTATTTCATAAAGGCCATGATCCAAGTAAAAGAGAAAATTACAAAAGCCTTACTTCACAGAGGATGAGACAATTAACTGAGTTACAAGACCAAGAAGCTGAGTGAGGGTGGAAGGTGCTTAGATGTTCAATAACTAATTTCACACTAGTCAGGAAAGTGTATTCAGTACCTTTCCACTTTTGTGAATGCTGTACCAGCCATGACTGTCATTGCAGCCTCAGGAGCACATCGACACTAGAGCTACAGGGTCCATCTGGGAAGCACCTTGGGCTGGCTGAGGAACTTGTCTAATCCACATTCCTTCCTTGACACAGGTGGATGCCCATGGAAACATGCTTCTCAGACCACTCGAAATACGAAATGACGCTGGCAGCTTGGATGTGTTCACGAGCCTCCGTGACCCCCAGGCCACCACGTACACGTACGACAGTGCCAGCCTGCAGTACAGAAGAGGCACTTCCAGCAGAGACCTCTACAACAGGAGTGCTCTGGACAGGCACAGGCTCCATAAAAAAGGACACTTACGAAGGAGGGCATCCCAGATCAAAGTCAAAATCCCTGATTTGACTGATGTTAACCTGATAGACAAGTGGTCCAGAATGGTCTTTCCCATCATGTTTATTCTTTTCAATGTTGTTTACTGGCTGTATTATGTCCACTAATTTATGCAACAATGTTACCACAGACTAACATAGACTTGTTTCTTTTCCTTCTCATTTTTGTTAACTCTGAAAAACTGCAGTAGCTATAATGTTCCATGTTCAATGTAAGATACTCAGCCATGGAACACTTCTAGATTTAAGCTTTAAAAAAACCCAACAACCCAACACAAATCCAGGCTCACAACATTTAGATCAGAATAGTACAGATCACCTCTTAAGCATCTTGAGAAAAATTGCTCTGCCTTGTTTTTTACGAAGTTTATGCATCACCCGTGACCTTTCTGTACCAAATATAATTTTTTTAAGTGGAATAAAAATTTGTCCCACTGTGTTTCTTATCACATATTGGCAGCTCACAGCAGCATGCTTCCAAACAACACAGTCAAACTACTAGCAGTATCTATGTCACTGTCTTTCACCATTTAGAGTGTAGAGAAATTTGAAGAAATTACAATTTAAAGGATTATAACTATTGCACCATGCTTCACTTCAAACTTAATAGTTATACTGGGAAGTATTTCCATAGTGTTTTTGAGAAGTATCAGTCAAAGAGAAGTCGAAACACATTTTCAGAGGCAGAGATCTTCAAAAGAAAGAAAGGGTAGCAGATAGAAGTCCCACTGAGTTTCCAAGCAAGGAATCAGCTGATTTGATCTCAATGGAATTTTGTTATTTCCACAAAGTAGCTAAGTTGATATTTATGAGAAAAATTGTGCCATAAGTAATTTCGTATTAAAAAATAGAAAACAAACACATATTCATTCCTTGAAGCAACTCAGAGGGATACCCCAGGCCAAGATTCTTCTTAGTGCCCAGGTTTCCTGTGGCTGGTAATTGCAACTTTCTCCCAAAAGTTGGTAGATGTCTGGGAACAGATCTGAGGAAATTTCTTCGGATTTCTTTATTCTGCTGAGGACCAGGAGACGAAGCTGAGTCTTACGGCACACCAGCAACGCTGGGTGCACTCCTCCTGAGGAGCTGCCTCTTCTTACCTGGCTGCCTATTGCCTGACACAGCTCCAGCCAAGGAGCTACAGGCAAACATCCATGCCAAACATCTGGCCACAGCAGCATCCATGCAACTGAGAAGCAATAGGTCAGTCGTAATCTATCTATAACATTTCCCTTCTCTATTGCCAATAGTTTCCTAACAGCGCTGACACTATGCTGCCTAACATAGCATTTTATTGAAACTATTATCAGTTGGTTTTTCCATATTGCAAGTGTTTCATACTTTCAGGAGAGTCAAGACATACAAGCCAACACAGTCTATATAGGTACTGAGGTGATACTATCAATGGAAGCTGGTACAGAAAGAAACATTGGTCAGGATGCAAACAAAAAAGTGATGTGGAAAGCTTCTTCAGTAGTTCCTCATTTTGCTGGCAGTAAGGTCAGCTGATGACCTTATTGCCAACTGACATTGTAATCTCTTTAATCAGAACATAATAATAAATTATGTTATGGTTTGTCACATTGTGCAAGACCTGAACCTTCTCACAGACCTGGGCCTGCTGCCCCTTCCCTTTGTTTGTGCAGCAGGCTTCTGCAGAAAGAGTCTGGAATCATAGAATCACCAAACAAGAAAGGGAATAGGTTTAATTTACTCACTACAAAAATTATAAGGCTGCAAACCAGGCTTTTGACATTGCTAATCTAAGGGGGTCTTTGAAACTATCTGTTTTTCTGTGGGCTCCAAAGTCCCAGTCTCATCCCAGATGCGATGGAGCACAATGGTGGTCTCCTCAGATGTCTTCTCTCTGCTGCTACAACCTTTAATCTCCAGTCTACTAAAGAGTTGCACAATTTTACAAGATAATGAGCCACTGAGTACAACTTGAGGCGATTCAGGACAAACACTAATTCAGACAAATGGCTCTCTTGAATAGGCTATGTATGCCTATCCCCTCCCTGAAACAACTCCAAATAATTTGTAAACAAGAGTCCCACAGAGGAGAATTTGATTAATTTTTTAGTCATAGTTAAGCAATGTTTATATCAAGAATATTTCAATGGAAACTAACAATATTATTTTGGTATTGTAAAATAAAGAATACAGAGAACATAAGGAAGTCTTGCAAACTGAACTTTCCATAACTGCAAGAAATAGCCCCAGGAGGGAGACAGCAGTAGGACCATATGTGCTCTCCATTCCAAACACCTATCCCATGAAATGGTTTTGAATTCTTTGAACTGGCACGAGACTTTACAGAGTAAGTCCATAAGTCATTGAATTTGCCTGCGTTGTGGTTATACACAAAAATTAATTCAAAGAAAGTAATACATTCTGCAGATTTGTAGTGTAAAATACAGCAACCATCAGTGACTCATGTTTTTGCATTACCTGATTTGCTAAAGATATTCACAGACAGACCACAGGTCAGTAATTAAGCCCAGCTGATCCAGCGGTGAAGAGATAATACAGTCTCTTCTTACAGCTGCACTGAACATTTTGGAATGTTCAGTGGAACCCAACATCCAACATGGTTATTAAAAAAGACTTGAGGTTAAAAAAAAAAAAGGATCCTTTATTTTTGATTACAAGGGCAAAGATCACCTTCACTGGTCTTCAGCATTTTTTCTTGTAGGCCCCTAACATCTGCATACAACAGATTTTTCTGATTTATGGTTCAGCCAGATACTTCTGGCACAGATTCTAGGCACATCACTAAAAGCAGTTGTATTGTACAGTTCCAAGCCAAAACAAAAAAAGAAAAACTATGGAGCAGAGTAAAAGCCATTAACAAAACAAAAGCAGTGCAAATACAAAACTCGTTAAGAACAGCACATTCCAAAATAGGAGGGTCTACCCTTCTGCCCCAGGACATGTTGAACACATGCTGCCGATCCAAATCCCAGCCCCTGCGGCCCATTTTGAGCAGCACACACCAAGGCCTGTCTGCATCGAGAGCTGGAAGCCACAGCCTTGAGTCAGGAAACAGCTGCCAGCTCTTGGTGCAAAGTTTGGCAGCAAGGACTAATAACCCCACCACATACAGAGGGAAGAGCCACTAACTGTAGGTACAACTACTTCTAGAGTAAAAAACAGAAGAAAACATTTCTCAATCACCTGAGAGCAATAGCTTGGCAGCAAGGAAAAGCCAGTGGTTATTAGTGGCGTGGGATGGCAAAATGAGTCTGTTTATGGGTTACCCAGGTACATTGCCACCTGGAGCTAGAAATCAGGGAATACAAAAGAAACACAATCTCTTCCCATCAATAGGTTGGACTAATTTGGCTGGCTGTACTCAATAAGGGTGAATAATGCTGTCATGTTGAGTTCCCTCACTGTTGTACTTCAGTAGTTTCCCTGCCTTTAGGAACCAGACTTCAAGATCAGCATGGAGAAGGTCCTATTGCTAATTAGGTTTTAGCTAACCTCCCATACAGTTTGTGCAGCTCTCATGCAATTTCTACTGGAAGTCATTTTTGGCTCGGTTTCCCAAGGTGTTGCATTTCTCTTGCTCCTGACTCTGTATATTTGTGTGTCTGCCTGGGAGTCTCCCAACAATATTTGAATCCATTAATAGTTTCAACCAAGAGGTAACAGAACAGTAAGGATCTATGAGATACTACATTCCTACAAGTTTCAACAAAGCAGCTAGCTTAGCAGAGGACAAAGCTCACCTTAATCCACCCCTCTTCTCTGGCAGAAAGAAGCTTGATGAACCCCAACCTTATTAGACACAAAAAATAGTCTTTTCAATGAAACTAATATTTTTGGCATTACATTGCTTTATGCTACCACTGAACAGCACAGAAGTTGCTATTTCAGAATATCTGCTGGTTCACCTAGTTCACCCTTACAGGAAATGTTCCTTCCCTTTGTACTGCAAGTGGAGGATTTCTTGACATAAATCACAAGGAAAGTCACCCAAGGCCTGGGGTCCACGTTCCACCAGCTGTTTCCCATTACCACTGAGCCTATTCTCATGAATTCTCACCTACTGAGGATGCATTGCTAACACATCCTTGGGAGTATTAGTAAAAAAAAGGCTGGATTATATCTGTTACGTAAAAAAATACTTTTTAAATGGTTTCTGTATTACAAAGCATAAGCTCCCCACATCTGTGACTGTACCAGTATGTTTCTTCCTACCTCCATGGGCAACCAACCACCCTGCAGCCCAAGGAAGGCAGGAGATCACACAAGAATAATGAAGTTCAGCATGTAATAATGCTGAAATGTATATGCACAGGTGATAGACTCAAGTGGCAAATAAAAATCTGGCATTTCTTAAAGGAAGACTAGGTGACTTTGGTCTACTTACTGTCTTGGAGTGTGGAGTTAACTCTAATGATATTGTTTGCTCCTTGACATGTGTATTTCTCAATTATTTTGTAAGTAATCTTGAGTCTCCCAGAATTATAAAAACATCACATCTTGTCTCCTTCTGGTGCCAGTCTAAGAAATGGCCTGGTACTCACTCTTTTACACTTTTTTTTTTGCAAAATCCAATTGCATTTGAGTATCAATACCAATGAGGACCTAAAATAATTACATGGCAGCAGAAGCACATCATATTGCTAGAGAACATCTCTGATCAATTTCTTTTAACTCATTATTGGCTCTCTGTACCTGCACAGTCTCATGCAAAAGTATAAAATCAATCACACTGCCAGAAATGTTCATAAAGATGGTTTTCTTTAGCAGATCATGCGTTTCGGTGAGAACATCAGCCATCTCATTCACATCTGTGAACACACCAGTTTCCTTGTTCCCATCTCTGAAATGTCATTTGCTGTTTTGATCTAGCTGACAACATATTACCTGATTTGTTTTTAGGTTTTCAGAGGAAACTTTGAAAGTTGTGTGCTGTCACTAACATTTCTGAAACAAAGCTGGCAAATCAGCATTTCAAGATAGAGCTGAATGAGACTTTGGCATAGGTAAAGAATTCAGGATTGGGTTTTACAAAGGAAGTTAATAGCAGTTCTCATTGGATCATCCAAGGTTGCTCTGGCTCCCATTTAAATCAGTATCAACAGAAATATGGCAGATCTGAAACCTCTGCATCCCCCCGCCCCCAATAAAACCCATGCTCTTTTACTGTAGCCATCCAAAAAAATTGTTTAGTCTATATGATGCTAGGAATCCTTCCCCACAGATAGCCCATCACCAAAGCAGTCCCTGTGGAACTGTAGCAGTTCCTAGTTATAAAAATCCCCGTACCTTCCAGTGCCTTTTGTTATTCTATTAGCTAACTTATCTGACTAACCCAATGCTTAAAAATAGCCAGAGTCTTCTCTATGTAGGACTCTCCACAAAGGCCTGCAAAAGTCCAAAGAATGAATCTTTGTGATATTTGCCTCCTTTTCTAGGTTTTGGTGGGGGTCTTTTGCTCTTTCTGGAGAGGTCCTGAAGCAGGTATGAACTATAATTTTACAGAGGAAAGAGCATATACCACCAAATGTAATTAAGGTTGATTTAAAGAAGTAAAAAAAAATTATGGACTATCTTGATGCACTTATGAAAGCATTCTTTAGTACCAGTAGAGTAAAAATCCCTTTACTGCTGATACTGCATTATAAATATTAATTCACTACTCAAAATGATAGCAAAATGTGCATACTTCAGGGTAGGGTGTTACTGGTTCTTAAAACCACCTTTCAGAGGGAAGTATAATTATGTCCCAACATGTTTCCCATCAGAAAGGCTTGCTTCAGAACTCAGAAATGTTCCAAAGGCTTATTTAGATCTTCTAAAAACACAGCTTCTTGGCATATATAATTGCTTTGTTGCAAAAGCAGTTTTACAACAATAGTCAATTCCATACTGACAGTTTTGCTGTGCAGATGCAGTTCTGGTTCCCGTTAGCATACCAAGATCAAAGCTGACATGGTTGATATGAAAAATGTGGTTTTTTCTGAAATCAAGGGAAGATTTCGAGGACAAATAACATTATTTTTATAATTAACTTTTATATTTTGTATCAAGATATGCTGCATTTTCTGATTCAAATTGCAGGTTTGTTTATGCAATGTGAATTTCTGTAGGTACTTTTTACATGGTGAAATTAAAACTTCACATAGTGTGTCCATTATGTTGTAGGTACTATTTTATTTAGCTTTTGGCTCAAAAAGCCTTCTGTGCAAAGTTTTGTTTCTGGTGTAAACAACATACTCAAGAGATCTCTCCTTAGCACCTGCAAACCCAGAGAGATTTCTTAAACATATTTATGATGGTTGGTTGCGGGGGTTTTTGCCCATGCCACTGCAGGACCCAGACGTGAGCTGCTCTGCAGGGTGAAGACTGGCAGAATGTGAACCCATGTTTTTGAATTGGGCCAAAGGGGCAGCATCTCCTGTGAACAGTATTTACCAGTTAGTGTGGTGGGATTTGCAAACTCCAAAGCTATTCCACATGCTGTAGCCAGTTAGTTAGAATGAGCTCACACATGGAATGACGCAGTAAAATACAGATACAGGCAAATAGAGCAGATAAGCAAGGACAAAATTTAGTTATTTAATGCTAATGGGGTCTCTCTAAATTCCCACACCTTTGGCCTAATTCTTAGTCACAGGCACAAGTTTCTTTGTGAGTGGGGCTCCTCACACCACAAACTCTCCTCAGCTTTTGTTACTGGTGCAGTTTTATTTAACTCTGGTCCCAGCATACAGTTCCTCCAGGGGCTGTAACACGCATGGCAGAGCTTCACACTTTATGAAAACCTCTGTCTGGAAATGCAATGCCATCTTTACCCATCCTCCTGTTCCTCGGCCAGGAGAGAGCGTGGCTGGGCACACTTGACGGACGTGCTCCTGGCCACGAGCTTGTTTCACATGCTTCTGGCCTGTGTAGGTTTGTCCTGTTTGCTACCTGCTCATGTCCACCTGCATTCAGCAAAGTGTAGCCAAAGGTGGCACCAGTGCAATGGATCTTGTGAAAGCTCTAGCTTTTTGTATTGATTTGGTCTGGTACAGTCTCCACAAATGCTTTATCTGTCACAACAGGAGACTTTGCTTGTTCCAGAAGTACCTATTTCTCTGAGCAAAGACAGAAAAAACCATTTTCTGACAGATGATACAAAGAGCAAGCTCTTTTCTCCATTCCTTTGGTCCTTTTCCTTGCCCTCTGCTGGAGGCCATTACACACCTTACATTTCTCTGCAGAGATGTAAGGTCCGGATGCACGTTTCAAACACAGTGTCATGTTTTAGCTGCTAGTTCTCAGGTGCTTGTCAGCTGGTGCTCCTGTCCCCCTCTAGCCACTCACACAGTGTTGTTATGCCCCCTATTAGAAACATAATTTTGATGGTTATATTAAAAAATACTCAGATTTCCAATAAAGTCTGACACCTATTAAAAAAATCATCTCATTGCACATTTGTTTCTGTCAACCACAGCAGTATCAGAAACCTGCCTTCTTGTTAAAGCAAGAAATCATTGAAAAAAGATTTTTCAGCCTTTTCTGTTCAGTGCTACAGTAAAGGATATAGAAATATAGGATGATACTAAACAGCACCAGATACCCACCCATAATTAGAAATCCATTATTACACAATTTGGTGTAGAATTTAAAATGCAACTATGTATACACTTGAAGTCTACTACTAAGAAAAAGTCAGAAATATTGAAAATAGCATCTACATTTTAAAAAATTGCTTTCTATCAGTGAGAGACATGGCAGATTCCGCAGTAGAAGTTCCACTAGTTTTACATAAAAATGGAAGTTATTGTGGCCTTTTATTGTTGAGAAAATATAACTTTTTTGTATTTTTTGAACAACTGATCTTGAAAATTAAGTAGCAACACAAGTTCATTTCAGCAATACACCAAAAATTAAATATCCGCCTTTCACTGAAGTACAGACTTTCTAGGTATCTGTTTTCTTAGTTTTCACAGTACATCTCTAAATTGTATGAATACATCAGCATACAAGTTTCTTCTATCCAAGAGTTGATAGTGTACACTTTTATGAAATAAATTGCTGTTATTAAATCTGCTACTATAAATAAAAGTAGTCTCCAGTCCTTTTGTCCTAAATGGTAAAAACAGCACGGCAACAATAAAAATTAAAAAAATAAAGCCTCTTTTCTCTACAAAAGCCTTTTAGCAATACATGCCCATGTATTGCTCAGCTATTCTTTCGTTCTACACTGTTTTTGTTTGTAAAGCTGATTCTCCCCAGCATCTAAAAAGATTGAGTTTAGTGATTCATAAATCAAAAATAACTTACTACAATTATTCACACAAGTGTTTATTTACCCTATTTACATGTACATCAGACAATATGGTGTATGAATACATTAATGCTACAAATACTCTCACGTCCTTTATTAGCATGGCACTTTAGATAAGGTAACATACAATGCAAATAAGATGCCTTAGTTTTACCAGGCACCTGTGCAGTCACTGCCAAAGTTTTACCGAAACAAATATGGCACATGTTGTAAGGGATTCTCTTCCAAACGTCTATAAATCTTTAGTACTAAAAGCAACTGTACATTAGATTTTCATAATTTTGGTCAAATAGATACAAGATTTTATTTTTTTTATTGAAGGATTAGTAGTGCATTTGGTCACAACTCGTAAAGGTCCTGTCACTTCAGTATTTTACAGCATCAAGAACTTTTTGCTTTGCAGCAAACACATCTTTTGCCCAAATCATTTGGAGAGCCATCACCAGCAGATACTGTTGAGGATCTGAATTCCATCATTTCAGTTGTAAGACAACCTTCAGAAAAGAGAAAAGGAATGAGATTAAAGTTGGTTAAGATCAAAACTTAAGCAGCCTATGAAAAGAAGCCTTTTGCTTTCTGTTTCAATATAATATGCAACCAAATAAGCATTTCTTTCCTCTGGAAAGCACACCAGCTGTCTTTTACAACCTCATGCAACCATCGCTTTCAGTAATTTTTTTTAACCCTTTACTGCACTCAAACCGTTCTTCAGCTGCCTGTAATCAAAAAGTAGAATAGCAAGTCCAGGTCCAGTGAGATTCCTTCTGCACAAGGCAGAGCCAAGGGACCAACTCCCCTGAAGTGAATTCCTCCTTGTGTGCCCACAGAACTAAGTAAGGACATGACCACATCCCACAGCTTCCATACAGACCCTCAAGCAGAACAAAGGCCATGTGAACACTGAAGTCTGTCCCAGAAGAATCCTTGCTCACATACTATTTTTATTTAGTTTTGCGGGGAAGAAAATCCCTAAGAAAGCAAGCTGTGAAAGCTCTTAAGGGCTGTAGTTTCTTGAGAACACCATTTTCTTCAAATCCTCATTTTCCTTAGCCTTTTCTATTAAGAAATCTGAGACCCTTCAGTGTCACAGAAACCTTATTCTTTGACTTGAAATTCTGTTCTATATTGTAGATTACTATATTGTAATCTTTGTAACTGTCTTTCCAATCTACTATGCCATGGAAATTAAAGGACTTAATATGAACCAAATAACTCTCCCGGACACTGACATTTTGTGAAGCTGAGGGAACATGGGAGTTCTCACCAATCTTTCAGCATAGGAAAGGGGTAATCATATTAAATTAAAGAAAGTAGATTTAGTCTAGATATTAGGAAGAAATTTTTTACCATGAGTGTGGTGAAACACTGGATACAGATGCCCCACCCCTGGACACATTCAAGGTCAGGCTGGACAGGGCTCTGAGCAACCTGATCTAGTCAACAATGTCCCTGTTCATTGCAGGGAGCTTAGACTAGACAACCTTCACAGGTCCTTTTCAATCCAAACTATTCTATGATTATACAAATTTTCCTTAAAATAAATCATTACGTTAAAAGTCAGGAACAAAAGATTAAATCAGTAGAAGTTACCTTATTAGCAGCTTCCAGTGCATTTATTAGGTTCTGCAACTCTTCTTTATTCATCTCTATAGAAATGGGCTTAATTTCACCATTTTCTCTCACATCCAAGTCAAGATTGAGGAGTGGCATTTGCAGCATGGAGATCTTATCACTGGAGAGAGCAAGCTATGCAGAATGAGAAAACACCAATAAAAGTGTAAGGTGGAGCCATTAAATTTTCAGTCTTTCATAATATCACATCTGTACTTTATATTGAACTTGTAATGCCAGAACAAACATCAGCATCACAAAATTAACTCCTCACAAGTCATCTCTGCTGTTTCCAGGGTTTTTTCCTCAGTTATTGGGATTTTTGTTTGTTTGTTAATACCAGCAATATATTGAATAAAGACCCCCTCTTCACAGCAATACACTTGTCAAAACCAATTTGTTAAAATTACTGGGCTGCCACATTTGGTACTCTAGGTGAAAAGAAAGGATACATTTGATCATGGCTCTTTAATGAAGTATAGGAATTCTGAAATCACCATATTCAAACAGGTCTTCCAATCAACAAGAAGGGTCTTACAGAACGGGGTTGTTAGGAGAAAGAGATCTTTATGCATTTTTCAACACTGCAGTTGATCAAATACTTTGTCAGATATCCTAACTGACAAACACTGATGAAGATTACGTGCCAATGGTGCCTTCTTTTTTGTTGACTGCTATACACACTCTAGCATAGATAATGCTTTTAAAATGTATTAAAATCAAAGATCAGTTGATAATACTATAGATTAGTATTGTACAGACCTATTTTATTTATTTAGAGAACAGAATGTGGTAGGGTTCAACTACATCAAGTGAAAAAAAATTGTAACTAGCTCAAGAGGGAAAAAAAGTGGTTTTAAGAAAAATAGTAGTTCAGCCATGTGCCAGAAATTTGTATCACGAAATAGAAAGAAACTCAAAAAGTTCTCTAGAAGAAAAAATTAAAAGAAGCCACAAACAAAAAACAAGAGTTCACATAAGTCCATAATTTTGTCAGCAATAAATGCAGTTAGCAAGAGATCAAGCCCAGTAACTGTTCATCTAAAGCACGTTATGATGCCATAGCTGCTCTCGCAAAAACTTGTCTGTTTTGGGCATTGCTCTTTGATTTCCAAAGCTGTTTGCTGCAGAAATTATTTAGCACTCTTGGTAATGTGGAAAAATACTTAACAGCTCCACAAATCTGTTTAACAGCTCTCACGGTCTAACCAAAAATATAAACAGTATAAGTAATGTTTTTATGTCTTTGATAGAGTTTAATTTAAACCCGATGTCCTCATAACCTCAAACCACCATCCTACTTTAGGCAACACCGTTATCATTGACTCATTACCAAAACAGGAAGTCTAATGATAAATGACTTCCAACCAATTATTAAATGTTTATTGCAAAAATATAAACATTTGAAAATGTCAACAAAACTCATCCTGAATCAGTCAACTAATCTTAAATTAAGTATATACTTCTTTGAGAAAAAATACTGTTTACTCAGGCCTCAAAATCCTAACAGCATACAAAACTTTCAGGTGCTCCTGAATAGCACTAAGTCTCCCTGAGCAGCTCTAAAAGAAAAGAGAGGAAAAACAAAACAAATTTTAAAAATTTACTTTTGCAGTTTATACAAATTTCTGGCAAGTCTTTGATGTGTTATCATTAATGTGCTTTTCCAATACTTATAAAAATTGAACCATTCTGCAGAGGGGGCAGGCCTAATAGGACTGTATCAATAGTTATTTCCCTGCTGTAGAACATTTCTTTTGAACAACATTAAGGCAACACTCTCACCTTTAACTGCCAGTCAAAATCCTGCAGCTGGGCAGAAGAGATTGCATTTACTCTTTCTACTAGGGCATTCCTGATTTCTTCCTTTCTACCTTTCAGACATTTTGTGATTGCTTCTTGATAGTTTGAATTTAACTCAATTATCTGCTGAGCAGCCTACAAAAATAAAAATAAAAACTGTGATTACCTGAACTATGAACCACAGAGGTGACATGTACCACCTGCAGTAACTGTGCTCGGTATATATCTCAGCTGATAGCTGTTACACTGGACTTGATTCTTATACTGCCCTTGGTGGCTGCTCTCTGTCTTTGATAGTTAAGAGTCAGTGTTTACCACAGCAACATACAGAGAAAAAAAATTGTCATTTAAATTAAAAGACACCAGAAAATGGAGGCTTTAGCAGCCTTCTTACATGCCACCCTAAAATCCAAAGAACATCACACACCCAAACTCAGGTTTAGGTCTGTAAGTTTCTCAGTATCAGGGCAGAGGCTAAATACATCAGCTCAGCTGAAACAGAAATAATGATGTAGGGAGGTCCTCAAAGCCACACAGGTCTTTCTTTGACCCAGCTGTTAGCAGGTGGTCAAAATACAAGCAATATGCAAGACACGAGCATTAACGTTTCTAATAATGGAACAAGATTTTGCGTATTTCATACCTATAGGAATGTCCTGAAGTACAGGCCCCTGTACCACATGGTTCTCCATTCACAGTCAGAATTTTACAAAATTTATTTACATAAAATCAGTATTTTACACTACTTCAGTGCAGTACTAATGAATAAAGAAAACCAAACAAGAAGGTTAATTGGTTTTATTGTTAATGAGCAGTATTATATTTACAGATTATATAAACAAATTTAATCTGGCGGTACTCAAAATACACATTTGAGTGATTAAACCAGTATTTTAACAACTATCCTACAAATACTACAAATATATTCAAAAATCAGCATCAATTTCACTTTTTGTTGTAGAAGTCTTGGCAGTGTATTTCTCAATGCTGCTTACCGTCTACCTATTTAGGCTTAATCCACTACTATTCGAATGCTATGCTATAAAAATATTTCAGGATTAAACAAACAAGAAGACTAATCACAGCAGTCATGATCTCTCAAAGTCAAGGCTAACCAGTGATGAGCCCTTACCTCTTCATCAGATATATTTTTGCCAACCGCAGTTTTGAAATACGTCATTGTTTCTTCTAAAACCTCCATCCACTCTGACAAGCTCCAAACATTACTATAATCCTGGTATCGAGGATACGCACGGCCACAGATGCCATCAACTATCTTATGAAGGAACTGAAATGATGTGATACACAATTTATGAGTGTAATTCCCTCACATTTAATCTACACCTGATATGAGACTGATCAACCAATTCAGTGATCACCTCTCCCTCCCCTGGGAACTGCCTTAATGCTTCCAGACTGCAGCCCAGGCAAAAAAAGCCACGAACAGGTATTCCCCGAATATGAACTGTCCTCCCTTCTCCCCTTAAAGGCAGTTCACGACGTCTGGCTACAGAAACCACAACGTGATGCCGATTCACCCTGGACTTAAATGGGGACTGAACAGTTGTGTGCGTAACTACACAGTCCTGCTGAGATGCAGCGACAAAGGGCGCCTCAGTCACCTGTGCACTGGGACTGCCAGGCTGCACAGCACAACCCAAACCGCTATTTCCAAGCCCGTGGGCCTCTCTCGTCTCCCAAAGCACTGTCCCCTGGCACTGCGGCCTGGCGGGAGGGCGGCCCTGCTCCGCGGCCCCGCGCCGCCGGCGGGCCCTGCCTCCCTGAGAGGTGCCGGAGGGCGGCATCCCGGCCCGCCCGCAGCGAACAGCGCTCGCCCACCCCGCCCGGGGCCGCGGGGACCCCACCTCGAGCGCCCGTCCCGGCGGGAGCTTCTCCAGCAGCCGCGGCATCTCCGGCCCGGCCCGCCCGGCACGTGACCACCCCCGCGGCCGTGCGCATGCCCAGAGGCAAACACCCGCCCTCCTCCGCCCATAGCGCGGGTTCGAGTTCCAGCTGCGGCGCTGCGCCTTGGGAGCACGTGGGTGCTCTGTGTGACCTTCGGTCAGACGGCCAGTGAAGCCGGACCCCCCCATTTTACAAGCTTCTGTATGCAATAACAGTTAAGCTATTTTTGCATTCTGCCTGTCTTGCAGCTTTGCTTTTTGACTCTTAACAGGTTAAATTTGCAACTGATGGCAGGAGAGGAAGCTCAAGGCTTACAACAGGCACCACATCTTCTGTGATACTAAGTCAAATTGAGGAAGTTAGGAGAAGCACTAAGTGCAGACGTCCGTGCTGCTTGTACAGTGCTTACCGTGAAGAGCTCATTTTTTTATGCTTTATCAAAGTGTGAATTCAGTCCTAGCCAGACGGTGGAGGAGGTTTATGGAACAGGTTTTCACATTAGCAGTGACCTTTCCATGCGTTGAATTGATTGAATGCGAATGCAAAGAAGCAATACTGCCCTGATCACTTTTACAAGAAAGTCTGTCAGAATTCAAGTCACAGCAGGACACAAAACTGCACGGACTGTTACACCTGTGGGCAGACTATTTCACTGAAATCACTAGGCTAATTTACAGTCAGTTATGCATGTGCAGGTATAACACTGGGCGGTAAGAATACCAAGCAGCTACAAGTCCGTACTGGTGGATAGGAGGTCTGTAAAAAACCCAGGCTGGTTAAGTCAGTCTGCAGCACAACTTCTTCACAGACAGCCATGTGGCCTTGTGAGAATGATGTGGTGCACGGGAGTTTTGGAGAAGAAACACATGGGGAAGAACCGACTTCATGTTCTGCTAACTAAAAACTTTCAAATTCTGCCCATTTTCCTCAGGGTTTGCTACTGCTAGTAGATTAGACTTTTAAGAAAGGTTTTTTGAAAATTTATTCAATTTTATTATGAAGAAATTACTCAAAGCTGCTGTTAAAATGAGGAGCAGATGAAAATTCAAGTTTAAAAAATAATTTTCAGTAATAATTTCCTTTATTCCCCTAGAATTTTCTTTGTTAGCTAACTGGAAACCTATCCACTTTGACTGTACTATGTTGCACACTACAAAACAGAGCACCAGGGGGAGCGTCTGCTCCGAACAAAATAGTCCCAGAGACAACAGGAGAAATACAGAGGTGATCCAGACTTGGAATGAAATAATTTACGAAATAAAGAGAAAGGTAGTGTGTGTCCCACTCAAACTCAAAGGGATCAAACAAGTGAAAAATGCAAGAGAGCAAAGATATGCATGAAGACAAGAACAGATAGAAGAGGATAGGAAACTGCCATCCCATCTGACACTATCCCAGTGAACATTTTCAAAGCAGCTAATTTTTTGCAGGTCCGAAGAGTAAAGAATTTCAGTTTTCATTTTTCACATATATGTATTTTAAAAGTAATATTTTTTTATTCAGCCTATTAGTCTATGAGGAGCAAAGTCAGACTGCTCAAGGAAGCCACAGCTAGGTTAACTAAATCTGTGTTTCAGAGCTCATGTTCAACTGCAGTCAAGTAGGTGATATAAAGCTGGCCTTTGGCAGTTTGGACTTTGTTTGGACCTGCATTATTTGGATTTTCCATCAAGTCTTAACCTTTAAAAATACCTGCTGTTCATGCTTCTGTACCACAGCAGTAACAACCCACCCCACCCCTTGAAGTTAAGCTCTCAAATAACCACAAAATCAGGGAGGGAGACTTGTAGAGCAGTAAGTACATAGGCAAGAGATTCCAGAGCAGCAAGGAAAGAAGAAATTTTATGAGAGAAAAGTGTAGAACGAACTTTACATTATTTTATCCACATTGCTGATGACTTCTAGAGGGGTTTATTTGCTTATAAAGATAACCCACTAGCTAAACTACAGTAATTAAACCCATTTTAAGATCAATCCATTTGTTGCCCTTGGTTTTGGAAGAATGGCAATAATTAAAACATTGGGAAATAACTTAATAACCAGAGGTTATTAATATTATATTAGCATTAATTTTATCATAACAATATAGTAATAATTATTCATTATTATATATAATAAATAATAATTGTTATATATAATGTGTATATAATGTAGTAGCATAGTGTTTTACATTGCTCTAAGTAGATCCAGTTGGGGAGAATATCCAAACACCAGTATAAGTGTCCCACAAGGAACTATTAAACAGGTATGTCAATAGAAATAAATAGGTGACAGTGTATTTTACCAACACAAAGGGGACAGCAAATGCATTTTTTAAATGCAGTGGAAACATTGAGACTGCAGTTGAGATTATGCTGAGCTAAATGCGGGTTTCCGTGGAAAAGGGAGGTCCCACTGGTCCCCTAGTCCCTGTTGCTGGCTCTGCTTCCTCTCCCCGGCCCTCATGCCAGCACTAGCGTGCCTGGGGCTGCAGGATGAAACTGCAGCTGATGTGGATGAAAAGTAGTTTTATTTTTGCACTCTTTTGTTTTTGATGGGTTAGATTTCCACCACAAACAGAGCACCACTTCTGACAGAAGTGACCTTTGCGGTTGGGACCGAGGGGGAAGACAAAATGGCAGCCCATACTTAGATGAAATTGGTTGACATGTGAATATCAATCAGTGAACCACTTTAATTATTGAACCAGGGATCTTGAAAGTTTTTGTAGAAGCTTATGTATAATTATGGTCATAGTGATATGCTGCAGCTGAAGGAGATTGAAAATAACTTATCTCTATTTAATTTTTACACTCTGATGAGCCAGTGAAGTTCGTAGTGAGGCTGAATGAACATGACACTGATGTGCATAACATACTTTATTACCTATCTGCTCTTCATAATCTATAATCATAATTCCTCCCAAATGATAAATCTCAAATTTCTCAAATAATTTTACTTGTAAATTTTAAATATACAAAAGCATGAGAAGTTTTGGTTCTTTCCCCCGTCCCTATTCCGTAAATATAATACTCACGTATTCACTCTTTGAGACATGAAGAGTACAGTGTGTCATGCACAGTGGATACAGTCTCTGTCCACAGCTTTGCACTTGTCTCTGTCACATCTCCTTTTTCCAGTAAGAGGTGTAACAAGAGGAACTTTCTTAAATGTTCTTGAATTCACTTCTCACTGATATTTCAAAATCATCTTGTTGGTTTCTGTAGCAGTTCTGTCCTTCCCACAGACTGCACTGAAGAACTAGCAATAGCTCTGCGGGACATTCCTGTGGTTCAGCACCACCTTAGAGTCACACAGTTTATACACTGAACTCTGTACTGCCTTTCATGGACAAAAACATACTGAAGAGATCATTCAAAAGAGCTCTGCTACACTGTGAGATCTGCAGAGAGGAACTGCTATTGTTGGAAACACTCCAAGCATACTTGGAAATACCAGATGGAAAAAATATTGTACATATTACTTGAAATCAGTTAATATCATAGGTTTGTAAAATATCTGTACTATGTACATCTCAACACCTGCCTGGCTGAGGTAGCAGAAGAGCCAGGAGCTGGTGTCACACCCAGTATTCTGCAGGACAGAGGCAGAGGAATAGCTTAGACCAGAAGAGTGACATACACGTATTCCAAGGAGCTTGAGCCATTTACCCACTAAAACAACAGCTCAAAAGACAAACTGGAGTCAGTAGCTGGGACTCTGATCATGAGTACCGCTGGTCACCATCTTTTGTAAACAGCTGGGCACTCACAGACTTAGCCAGCCTTTCCTCTCCTGTCCCACTTTGCATAAGCTTCTTTGACTGGAGAGGGGAGAGTCTTCATCTTCCATCCTACAAGAACATCTATGAATATTCTGCTAACTCTCCTTTCTACAATTCAGACCCTTTCTTCTTATCCCAAGCTCAGAGAACTTGCAGAAAGTTTATTTTTATCTGCTCTATTGATATCATCTTATAAGGAAAAATCTATTGTCACCATTTCTATCCTTCTATGTCCCTTTCTTCATGCTTAAAAATTCTAGGTGAACTGAACACTACATTACACAGGACTGGAATTTTACTCACAATGTTCAGGTCTAATGATTGTAATGTCTGGAATTCAAGATTACAACAACAGAAAATTAGTAATCCCTTTTAGGGCAGATGTAGTAAAACTATAAGCCAAATATTCCCTTGCTTCTCCAAGCCTAACCTTAAGATTTCAGTACTAATAATGAATGGTAAGAGTGTGTTGGTGCATTTCAAAAATCTTTGGACATCATAAAACAGGAAAGAAAATGCCCAGTAGGTAGATTATGGTGACTCTTAACCCTAGTAGTAAACAACAATTAGTAGATGCTGGAATATGCTGCATAGCAAGTTGTACCAATGCGTCATAATAGCAGTGGGGAGAAAATTATTCCTAAAATAATAAACACCCCACTACATACATCCCATCTACACAAGGACTTCATGGACTGTATTTATCATATAACTCTGAATTGAGAGCTACTATTACAGCTACTATAGATTTTATTTTTATCCCATCATATTTTGAAACGAAATTAAAACAGCAGTTGGTGAAAGTTACACTGGCAATACTCTGTTTCTGCTGACGGAGGTGGTTTCAACCAAGGGCATATAAAGAGCAGGTAATTTTGACAGACTAAGGAAAAGCAGTTTGTTTATATAGATACATCCAGAGTAAGGCACAGCAGTGCTTTTTTACTAAATCCCTTCCAGGGTAAATACAGCCAACTTCCTCCCAGGGCAAATGGCCTTGTGTATTTATAAGTCTTTCTCAGTCTTGTCAGTCTGTGTCCAGCTTGGCAGCACATTGTATTAGCCAGATTATCCAGACTTCTTTGTGGTCTCTAAATAACACACTATGGAGCAGCTTTTCACATCTCTACTTCCTACTTCTGCTCACCTTTTCCATGGGAAATAACAATTGAATGGACTTCTCCAAAACAAATCAAAACAAATAACATGAAAGTGACAACTTCTCACAAAGCTAACTGACTATTCAAATATTAATTTAAAAACTAGATTTTTAGAAGCAGTTGTCAGAGTCCCGGACAGGTTCTGCATATTTACCAGCTTTTCAAACCTTGCTAACTCTTGCTGCAGTTGTATAACCACCATGACCCATGACCTTCATGACTCCTGGGACAAAATGTGCTTTGAATCATATTACTGTAATTCCCCTTTTTTCTTTCTTTCTTTTTTTTTTTTTCCCCAGTTTGAGAGTGTCTCAAATTAGCAAAGACACAAAAAGAAGAGAGGCACTTCTTTGCATTGGAAATTTTCTCATGCTTAGTTGCTGATGAATAAGACACTGTGCCAATACAAACATCTCCGCTTCTCTATGTGTAATCTCTCTCAGTACAAAAAAAAAATGTTCTAATTTTCCTAAAAACATTACCAGCCAACTGAAGAAGTCTGGAAGCCCTCTAGTTCATGAACAATTGCAAGAGTTTTGTACACAGGAAAATGCTACATACAAATAGGGTTTGCTATTGTAATAATGAATGGTAAAAATTGCTATAGGAATAATGAATAAAATAATGAATTTCATTATGTGATGACAGTGGTATTTTGATTAGTATTTTGTTCACACCAAGTTTTCAATGGTTTGATGTTATTACATAAGAAGAGGTATTTTTAATTTTCAGTGAAGTAGCTGACATTTGCTTTTTTTTAGAGTTACTCAGGAGGAAATTCTAGAGAAGACCTCTCTAGAAAATTTGTTTGCATTGTGAAGACATGTCCTACTTGTTCTTCCAGGTGACACAATAAAGAATGTAGTAAGAAATTTTCATTTCACAATTTGGAGAATATTTCCAGAGAAATACTGAGTGACTTAAAATAGAAAATTTACAATTATGTTAGTTTTCCTAGTTTTCCTTAAATAGTTCTTCTACTTGTAGGAGCAAAATAAGAAGAACATGTAAATTGTTCACTTGAAAATGGGACATGTTTTTTCCTTATGTTATTTACAATGGAATATATGACATAAAGTTCTAGCAAAGAGCAGATGGTTTAATATTGTCGCATAGTGCAGGTTACAAGTAAACCCTAGGCTTTCTTCTAAATTTGAACTTGACCTACAATACCTGTGAAAGTATAAATCTCTCTTGTCTTTACCATGGGTATGGCTTTTCATTAATTCATCTTGGATCTGTGATGCACTGGGCTAACTGAAACATCAGAAACACGTGGTAGCATTTCTTCCAAGTTAGCTAAAGCTGTACTTGTGCTTTGTCTCTGTCTTGGTCTATCTTTGTTTATACTTTATCTTGGTTTACACTGGCTCTAGAAAGTGAAATGATCAGATATAATGTCTGCTGGGACAAAGTTTCACCTTCAAAAATGTTTAAATGTACATGAACCATAAAAATTAGGTTTTTTTCATTGTGGTGTCTTGTGGACACTTTTAATCTGATACTAGGTTTCCTAACCTTAAATTAACTTTTTTATGGGAAACCAGCCTTGGATTTTCCCTTCTGGAAAATACCTGAGAGAATCAAAAAGTCTTAAGTGGTATCTTCATATCCATCTGCTGGCTTATTTTTATTTGTTCAAGACATGGATATATTGCAGCATAAGTAGCTAAGTTAGAATATTGACAAAATTTGCTTGGCGGGTTGGAGTCACTGTCCAGCAGAAATTTTGTTAGAAAAACTATAGAAAAATTTAATAGGAAAAAAAACCCTTGAAAAATATTATAACCCAGACAATAACTTTATACAAGCAGAGATAGAGAAAAAAGCAACAGTTACTAAATGTTTCATTTGATTTCACTGACTTGGGTCCTTTTGTTAGCTGATAAAGTGGTTTGATAAAAAGAAAGTGTAGAATTAAGGTTATTTGTGGACCAGATAAATTCAACAAGACAACTTGCTTCTATATGCAATGAAAAGGAAGGCACATAAGTACATATCATAAGTCCATATCAAAAGTGTTTTGACACACAATGAAACTGTAACAGCGTAAAACAGCTAATGACAAGTTTACAGCTGTAGATAAGGTTGAATATTAGCCATGGGAAATTGCCACATCAGAGTAAACAGAAGAAGAAGGAATAAAGCAATTTTCCGAGTGCATCAATCTTCCTATGTGCAATTCCACTTAGCTGGAACTGCTTTCCAATCATACACACCTTTCCATCAGTCCACAAGTAGCAGCATTAGACGGTGTTCCCTTTTTTACGGTTAGATTTGTGTCTTCTTATTAAATGGGCCCATATTTCATGGGGAGTGAACATGGACTGTTAGAAGCTGGAGTCTCCCCATAGACTACCAACTCAGCTTCTCTATTGGATAAAGTAAAAATGCCAGGATAAGAGGTAAATTCCTGCTGCATTACAAGCTGCAGTAAGTTGACAGTATCTCATTTACAATTATTTTCTGCTTGTCTTGTTAATTCAGAGCCTCTTAAAAGTGAAAGACTTTCAGATTCCTTGTTAAATTCCAGCTGAGTATGACTTTCTACAGAATGAAAATCTCTAGAACAAAATCATCTTAGTGGCTTTCAGGATGGAAGTTATTAATACACAATGCGAAACCACAGTGAGTGACAATCAGTAAGTCCTATGCCAATAATAATAACTGCTACTGACTGCTAATAACTGCTCTCCAGAACTGGCATCTAATGCCAGCTTCCTGATTCCTTCCATTCTGCAGTTGCCTAAACGTGATGGTATAATTTACAGGCAAAGCATGAGGATTACATGAGTGAGCATTAGTCAGTTATTCCCTTAAAACTTGTCTACACAAGCTGTGTCACAGCAATGTATTCAACATTAACTAAGGTCTGAATGGATTGTTAAACTGCATTACACCTTTGGCAGGACTTTTATTCAAAATTTAGTTAGCCTTCAGTCAGTTTGATATGATTCATTCTTATCTGGTTTACTTTAGCAAAACAAAGGTGGATTGATAAACACCAGGAACAAAAAGAATTATTTAATGGAAGCAGTGGTCACTGCTAGTGTAAGAGCAAATGGGTATGAAATTGAATTTAGAAGCTAGAAGATAATTCTTAACCCACACAGCAACCATACTCTGGGGCAGTTTTTTAGTACAGTAATATGAGCAAAATACTTAACTAGTTTCAGATATAGTTCGGTCAGTTTATGAACTAGATTCTAGGGCATGCTTGCAATAACAAGGATTTAATGACCCTGAAAGTGCCTTTCAGGAAAGTTTCCATGATAATCTTTACATACAACTCTACCTCTCTGAAGATTTGCAAAATGTATATAATTTACATAGAATATATCTGGCACTATAAAAATATTAAAACAAATGCTCAATCTTTCAAACTGAGCATGTAGGCTCAGATTCACTAACAAACATTTTCATGTTGTGGTGTTTATTCTCCCTTGTTTCCATTTTTTATTTGTAACCTGTAAGCAGTAATACCATCTTGTCTCACAGGGAGCAGTGAAGGAAAATTCATGACCATTTATAAAATGCTCACTCCAGTGATAAAAACAACCTCCTCATGAGGAAATCAATAAACCAGTACAGATCTAGACAGTGCATGGTAAATAAAGGCTATGGCCACACACAGACTAGAGCAGATAAACAGCTGTTTTGTTCACTGTATATCTGTCCTCCAGGGGTCCTGCCAGGAGATATATCTGAGGATCTTGCAGTAAGAAATTACCTTAGTGATAAGCACAACAGACTGCTTTAATTTGCACTGGCAACACTGCTTAGGACTCTAAACACACATTTACCAGCCAATGATGTGGTAAACAATAATTCAATGTCACTTAAAATTCAAGGAAGTTTTTGTGAAATCTCTGCTCCAGTTAAATTATTTGCGTTTACTGCAGAGCTGAGAAAGTAAAGCATGACGAAATTACTGGGTAACAATCAATTCCCTTTCTGGCTATAAGTTATTATTAATATGCCACCACATCTTCAAATATATTTGAACTAGAGTGGATACCATAATATGTCACTATTTACACTGTAAATACACACTGCATCTCTCAAGTACATCCACTGACTCACATGAATGCACTAAGCTGATCTGGGAGGATCCACACTGCAGTAATGATAACCATCTATGTCTACAACCCCAAATCCCCACTGGCACTGCTATTTATGTGGATTTGGCACTGGAATCATCACTGGGTATGATTCTCCTCTGGGGAAGAGATTCTCCCAGAGAAGAATCAGACCCAGGTTTTCACATTCCAGTGACTTGAGGTGCTCTGGGAAATGTTTGATTAGCATGCTGTGGCAAATTTCCCTCTTCCTTTCAGGTCTTCGTGGGAAAGTTTTCAGTCTGCCAACATGTTTAGTTGGCAGTTCACATGAGTTCCTCTCTTTCATGTGTCCCGAACAGTGCCAGTATGAGCACAGCTGGCTGAGTTGCTCATGCTTGTACTTGCAGAGTTATTGTAGCCATGAACAGATAGAGGGTTTGAACTACACAAAGAGCTCTGTGACTGTTTTGGAGTCATCAACAGCTCTTGTGTCATTGGATTTAAGTCCATATAAGTCACAGGGAAATTCCTGAAACTTCAGGAAAATATGGAGGGGTGCAGAGCACACACAGTCACTCACAGGATTGGATCACAGCAATAGTTACTGGACTTAGTTACGAAAAATTATTCACAAAGATGAGAAAGAAGAATCCAAGTTCTTGTCAGAAATACAGCTACTGAAGAAAATGTACTTCTAGTATCAGAATTACTATTATTTTAATACTAAAGCAATACTTATACGGTATTCTTAGATCATCAATGACCATCGTTTTGAGAAAAACTTATTTAAAAACATATTTGTCTTCATATCATCGCCAAGAGATAACAGAATTGTCGTTATTCCCATTTTCATTAGTGGTGGTTTCCAGCAGAGAGGGCACTAAGTGGTTTACCTAAGATCGGAGTGGAATTTAATTCACTTAGCTCTTCTGTGTAACTCCAAAGCTGGTCTGAAGCCATTGTTTCTGACTGAATTTTCCCAGTTAGTGTGTGGGCGCTTACCGTTCACAGGAGGAAAAGGTGGGACTGACAGGTGAGGATCACACTCTTTTGTTAATTGCCACTGCCCTGGATGACCTGAATTTCAAAGTCTTCCATTTTCATGTGGTGGTTCAGGAGATGTATAAAAGACACTTGCAAATGTCTCTGAGGAAAAAAAAAGGGATATATCTGTGTGAAGGACATTCAGTGTTATTACCTCCACGCAGAAAAACTATCAGTGAGATTTCTCAATCAATCATCATCTCTGGTGACTCTGCTCTTTGTAGTTACCCTTCCATAGGATACCTGGGAGAAGATGGTTTAATTACACTTCAGACATGCTGGATGGTTGCTTTGCGTGCTTGGGATCAAGACCATTCACACTACTGGACAGTTGCACAGAAGGATAGAAGTGAAAACATGTATGTAATGGCCAAGTCAGGAGTTCGCAATGCCTCCCACTCACCTGATCAGCTTGACCTCTCCAAATAGCTCATATGCTCTGCTTCAACACATCTAGTTAAACTGCAAAGAGTGCTGCACTAAGGCAGCTATGCTCTTTCTGGCAGCCAGGGTGGCTCATTTATGGTTTGGTCAGGTATTTTTGTGTGCACTGATGTACAGGCCTAATTAAGGAAATTGCTATTGCTGCACAAACAAGGGAAACAAAACAATGCCTTTCGTCGTTGTAGGCTTACAGAATGGACTGTCATGCACAAAAAAATATGAATGGAAAGTGTAAGCATCTGGATATGAATTATTTACAGCTGCAGTGTCATTACAATAGCTGTTGGTTATAAGCTGTGTGATGCTCTCTTCTTTGTCAAACATCTCTGCCAACTTGAATGTTCCAATAAATCAACGTTAACTAATTAAATCACTTTAAAGTAACTGGGTTTTGGCAAAGCCTACTACCACCTTGTGTCTTGCAGCAGCTTGCTCTGCCCTCCCCAGTGATGATTCCTCTTTCCTAGAGCACCTGAGCCAGCAAAGGTGGTAGATCCTGCAAGGAAACAGAATTCCATATCTTTTCCTGCCAAGAAGCAACGACATAATTTCAAGGCAGTAGTTACAGACTTCCTTCATGTAGAATTTTTATTCCATCTGACATGCCAATATGTTTTGAAATTTCTACTAGCTGCATGGGCTCTCCAAAGAACGGACCATCAGCAGCTGTTCACTGAACATAACCAAAATGTCTTTAGTGTGTGGTCAGGGGTGCAGGACATGCTAGAATGCAGGACAATAGAGGAAAACAACACCATGCACATACACGGGAAGGAGAGCACAACCAAATACTGCTTCTCAGCACAGCCCTCCCAGCTCTCTGTTAGGAATTCATTGTTGACACTGGACAAGTACTGGTAATCCCAGTCTATTTCAGTAGGGACCAAGAGATCTGCAATTAACATTTCCTGGTGGATTTTTTTTTCTTCTTTCTTGTCCAGCAGAAGATGGTCTTGAACGAGGAATTCTCTCACTTTCATGTAAAAGGCCGTGTGATTTCATTGTAAAGCCTTCAAGAGTGCCCTGGAAGGCAATGAGATCATAAAGGACAATGTGGAACTTCACAAGGGATATTGATGAAAAAACTCACTGAGGTTCGTGATGGCAGTGATTTGTTTAAGACAATTTGGGCAGTTTCTCAATAGCCAGAGGCTTACTTCCTAGAAAACAAGAAGAAGTGTTTGCTAATCTTGATTAGCCCAGTGGCTAGAAAACTTGATGTTTAAACGGGCCAAGCTGCCTTCAGTGCTGTAAATGTCTGTAAAGGAGTAAGAACATCGGTTTTCCTGACGAGCTGTCAAGGGCGTCAGGTTCTGTGACAGTCATACTCCTACCACAACCTCCATCTGCTGAGGCCTTAAGGTAAAGAAAAAACAAACCTTCAAACAATAACTAACTAAGCGTCATGGACTCTACGGCAGCGAGCAAATCTCCCTCACCCAGAGCCGTGGGGCGTGCGAAGGAGCCGCTTTTGGAAGTGTCCCCGGCCGCAGCTCGGCCCGGCGGGTCCCGCCTCAGTCGCTCCTCGGGGGAGGAGGATCAGAGCGGGAAAGAGGCGAAAAGAACGAACCGGTTCGTTCGTGCCCAAGACCGGTGAGGGCAGGTGAGGGGCGGTGGGGCGGAGGCGGCCGGGGAGCCGGGTAGCACCGGCGGGGCGGGGCGGGGCGGGAGCACAGCCATTCCCCGGGGATGTGCGCGGCCCCATCGGTAAGTCCAGAGCAGTTTCAGCGGGGCAGGTCGCCCGCGGGCTCGGGTGCGTGCATAGTGGCGCGGGAGGACAGCGGTGCCGGGCTCCGGGACCGAGACGTGGCGGGGGAAACGCGGAAGCCGCGGCCGCGGGAGGAGGTCCCCTCAGCCCGCCCGCGGGTGGCGTTTCGCCCGCGCCGGCAGCTGGCCCGGGAACGGCCCCTGCGAAACCCGGCGGTGGCTGGAACGTCGCGGGCGGCGATAAAGGACGATTTGTGTGTTTATGTTTTTAAATGTCCCCTCGGCCACGAGCTCCCCTCCTCCCCTCCCCCCTCGGTATTGCGCATGTGAATCTCCTCGACTTTGACTCCAGAAACAAAAGCCTTTTTTTTAATAGTTCACGGAGGTGACTGAGGTGTCAGCTTTTTACTACTTTACAGATTCATGGCAAGGAAGTAGACTTAAGTTCATATAAGTCACAGGGAAATTCCTGAAACTTCAGGAAAGTACGGAGGGTTGCAGAGCGCACACGGATCGGATCACAGCAATAGTTACTGGACTTAACTATGAAAAGTATTCACAAAGATAGGAAAGAAAAGTCCAAGTTCTTGTCAGAAATACAGCTACTGAAGAAAAATGTACTTCTAGTATCAGAATTACTGTTATTTTAGTACTTACAAAGCAATACTTATATGGTATTCTTAGATCATCAATGACCATCGTTTTGAGAAAAACTTATTTAAAAACATATTTGTCTTCATATCATCACCAAGAGATAACAGAATTGTCGTTATTCCCGTTTTCATTAGTGGTGGTTTCCAGCAGAGAGGGCACTAAGTGGTTTACCTAAGATCGGAGTGGAATTTAATTCACTTAGCTCTTCTGTGTGACTCCAAAGCTGGTCTGAAGCCATTGTTTCTGACTGAATTTTCCCAGTTAGTGTGTGGGCGCTTACCGTTCACAGGAGGAAAAGGTGGGACTGACAGGTGAGGATCACACTCTTTTGTTAATTGGCACTGCCCTGGATGACCTGAATTTCAAAGGCAATAACCAGAGCTGATATATGTTTTTAATGAAAAATAGACTGAAATTGGGACCAAATGCTCTACATAAGTAATCAAAGATACTCTCTAATCAGACATTCTTGTCCCACCTTGCTTGTGCCCACATGAGTACTTTCACAGCTGTAGTGATGGACTGGGAAATCCAGTAGTGTTCTTGTCTTTGAGTTAGTAAAACGTCTTGCAGAGCAGTGAGAACCAGGTTCAGTAAGTACCAGTCTGATTATGAAGGAGTTGACAAAGCCAGGAGTGCAAGGTAGAAGTGAGAACAATTCTGTTCAGTGTTAACTTTTAACTCAGTTCAGCTACTCTCAGCATTGATTCTCTAGTGTCTTAAATAGTTTTGGGGTTACTAGGGTCAGAATTTCAGCATTCTTAACTCCTTGCATATTTTTTTTTAAGGCTTCTATATATTTTGGCTTCATTTTTATTAATAAAACTTTTAAAGATACACATTTGTAGTTGAGCCCTCAATTGCTGTAGGTTACTTCTCACTTTCAGGTCTGAAATACCATCTCAAGAGTCATGTTTTATAGTCTTACAGGAACTCTCTACTGGTTAAAGTGGATTCACAGGTTATTCCTGTCAATATATCCCCAAGCAGCAGGCAGGTTTTATTGCTCTATGGCAAATCTGATTGTCTTCCTGAGGTTGTACAAGAGCTGGTTTTGTCAAAAATTCACTAACCCTAGAGCATTAGACCTGAAAACCCCAGTGGATGCCTTGGGAATTTATGGAATTCTTGAGTACCTGATAATGTAGGTGTCTTAAAAAACGAGAAGAGTAAAAAAAATAGTCAGAGACCTAATCTAGGATTTTAGGAACTCAAGTACAGTTGCCTGCTGTAGCAGGTGCTTTCGATATAAATTTCAATGAGTACACTAGACCTTATCTACACAATAGAGTTTTGGCCCTTTAAAAAACAGTAATACTGCTAATATGAATCCATTTCTTTTAGAAGTATTTATGGTAGCATGGGGAGTGTACACAGCTACCAAAAAAAAAAAACAAACCACATCCTTCTGCATCACGTGAACACCAGTATAAATTTTTAATATGGTCCACACCTTAGTCTTACTGTGAAATTCATGTGAATTTCACACATAGCAAAGCATCTGTAGTGACTAAATGTTGCCTGACCATAAGCTAAAGATATACCTGTGTGAAAAGACAGTCATAAAAGAGTAAGACATAACCTGTAAGGTTTTGGTCTACAGTTTTGAGACCAATGTGGCACATGAGGACAGGGCATAAAGAAGAACTTTTCTCACTAATGGAGAAAAGGATGTAAAATATTTTCACAGATGATCACACTCCAGCAGTCTTCAGTTCTATTTTGAAACAATTTCTTCTGAAATTTAAACCTAAAATTTGCTAGTGTATGGTTTGGTTGTGTCTGCAGGTACAAGATCTGATCGGCATCCTAAATAACTTTACCCAAGGTGAAGCAGATTTTCTGCTTTTTTATTCTGCACACTATAGTATGTTAACCTGTATTACTGCATGGTTTACTATTAAATTATCTTACATCCATCCTTGTGTCAGGGCCTTGGCACTTCCTGGGTTTTAATGCATCCTGCTGATTGTTTTTCAGTTGTGAAGAGCTGTTGATGGCTGGCTTAACATACTCACAACCAAGAAATTTCCTTTCTAAGATCCAAGGCTTTTCAAGGCTTTCAAGTTTTCAGTTTTGCCCATGCTAGATTAGAGTTTGTAGGTAGAAGTGCATGGCGAAATAGTGCCACAGCAATTGACTTTTCATACTGACATCTGCCTTCCACTCTTAATTCAAGAGTTCTTACATCTCTTTTTAAAATATATCTCAGAATATATGGTTGCAAATAACCACATCATTTTCTCAAATTGAAGTTTTGATTCCTGCAGGTTTTTGGCTGTTAGTCCCATAAACTCACAGCACAAGTTTCTTATCCAGATCTATTTGGCATAGTAGAATGTCTCAGCAGATTTCATATTGGCTTGCAAAGACATGGGACAAATTTGTGAAATTGCGTGTTACAGAGAAAGTAGCAAACCTTCGGAGAAAAGAAGTATTTGTTCTTCAGAGTGTAACTTAATCTTCAGGCCCTGGTTCCCTGAAGCTTCTTCATTTTCTGCTAGCTTCTGAGTTGTAACAGATTAGGAGGAGTTTTTAACTTTTAGCCTGTATAGTTCTGTCAGTGTAATGACAAAAGTGCTAGTGAACCTGTGCAGTAACAATTGCTGAGAGATTTAAATGGGACTTTTGAGTGGATTGGGGATGATCCACTCTTCCATAGCGTTGTGTAGTGTGACCACCATCTAGGTTAGCATTTTTTATATTCCCTGGTCACCCAGAACCTCAGACCTGCAGAGCATCCTGATACATTGATGTGGGGAGGAAAGAAAAAGGGATGTTGGGGAGATTCATTGTCTGAGTTGTTTCCCTTTTAGGTGCTGTAGAAATTTTTCAGGTAAAATAATGCAGTTTTATTGATTGCATTTCTGTTTGCCAAGAATTGATTTATTACTTCCTACTGGAAACTAGCCCAGATGAAGACCTACTGCACACTACCTGAGAAGGAACAGGACAGAGACACACCATAAGCATGCATGTGCCAAAGGTCTGGGGAACATTCTTGTCAAATATGTCATTTACCAAGTGCATTTAACAAAGAATTTTCTGAAAGAGGAAATTATTTGGAGGTCACAGCAAAAGAGAAGGATGTTGTCAGAAGGGAGGAAGTGGTTAGGAGAAGTCAGGGTAAATGTTAAGGCACTTCACATGACATGTGAGCAAATGACCACAATGTAATAGTAAGGTGCAGTTCCAGAGCAGCATAAACATAGGCTAAATTATCTACACATCTGTTTTGCTGATGATCTTAAGAAATTACCTAATATGGGAGAGATCAGTGATTGCTAAGTGATTTGCCAAAGGCTGCCAATAATATAACTGGAACTAAGGAATTTTTAGTATCAGCTCCATCCCTCAGCAGGAAAGCTAGGAACAAAGGCTTGCATGCAGATGTGCAGGTGATACTCACAGAACTGGAAGCTGACAGAATTTACAAGAGACAACGTGATGGGAAAAGAAAACAATTTATGGACATGAAATACACATACAAGAGAATGCCTACATGGGGCCTTACGTTGAAAGGCACTTCTTCCAGGGTACAGACCATTTAAAAGTAGGGATTTTCTCAGTATTACCACTAGCAGAGAGTTCTTAAAGCCTGTTTTTATTGTGATATAGGATAGTCAAACATGGAGAGTATATGGTGTTAATCTGTCCTGTGGTAAAAATGATGCTGCTGTGCCTTGCTTTAACAAAGATATGACAGCCAGCTATTTCCTGTTAACCATATCTAGTCCTTCCAGTTTTTCATATCTCCAAGTGCTTTATAAGAAGAGGAAAGAATCAGAGTACATGAAGGAACTGGTGTAGAAAAAAAGCAAGAAAGCAAATAAATCCAGTGTCATATAATTCCCTTCCACATTTCATCATCATGTTACATTAGTAAGCTTACTACAAGAACTTCCCTTTTTGAGTGTAGGACATACCTGAACAGCCTCTATATCAGCTACTGCCATTTAGCAAGATCAAGCAGTGTTCACTTGAGTAGCGTATAGTGTGAAAATGAGGACAGGCTAGCTCGTGTGAGGCTGTCCTCAGTACTTATCATGTGATCATTTAGGTTTCCTGTTTTCATATACATGAACAGTATCCTTGGGGTTTTTAAACATAACCATTTTTTTTAAGAAATAAACTTCTAAAAACAGTGCTTCAAAGTAACTCATCTTGTGGATCATTTGGCAGTGTTTAAATAAATATCTGCTGCTTTGTGCTACTACTTTAAATTCACATTAGCTGGGGAACTCAAGACTTGACTATGAAAAATAATGTGACAAGAGGGTCAAATAATGTTTTAAGGGAAGGGATTTATTAGAAAAATTGTTTAAAATAGCTTTTATTTGATCTTTGGTGACTTAATCCTTTAAAATATCTAACGTGAAGTTGATGAAACTCCTTCTGACCACAGAAAATGTGTTCAATACTTTATGAACCAAGTTTAATGAGGAAAAAGAATAAAATTACTCAAAAGAGTTAAGAAATGCAAAAGAGGTTTTTGAAGTTTGAAACCTCAGAAGTGCTATTTTAAAATGGTGATGCAAATCATTTAAAAAAAATTATTTGCAAAATAGTAGCTCAGTCTAATCCCAGGTGAGTCAGAGAGCATTATGGCAGAGTATGAGATCCAGATACTTTTTTCCCAAGATGTCTGTTAATTGTCTGATTCACCTCTCTGATCGTAGGAGATTACTTGTTATTTCTCATACAGTGTTTCCAATGTGGTGGGTTTGTGTTAGTTATTTCTCATCCCTACAATCTTCAGTTTTCTTTTACGTAGTTACATTAGAATACTGGACATACTGACAAAAATATGCAGTGCACACAACTGAATCTGATGTTTCCTGTTCCTTGTTAAGCTCTGTGTCTCTGAGGAAGGATGAGGAAGGGTGGGGCAGAGGTTTTGGAGCTGTGTCAAGAGTCAGGGAGGATATGTATGTCATGAGGGGTGACTGCTCTTCAGTAACACTGCATTTTCAGTTTAAACTGTTAGCTCCTCATCCAGTGGTGAGGAATTCCACCTTAACATGCTGTCATGTTAAAATGTCCAGTATTCTTCCTCCCTGATTCCCTCAACCACTTTATGTTTTATAAATAGTGGTCACTGGGTGTCAAATGCTACAAAAGATAATAGATTATGTAAACCCAAAAGACTCAGAGTTTTGAAATTTGTGAGGTGTATTTTAGCTGTATAGGTTATTTTACCTATATAATTTTCACTGAATGAATGGGATCTGCTGTTTAAAGCTTTTGCGTTCTGGTTAGCCCTGGGAGATTGAGAAAGAGTTCCTTCCTTTACTTTTACTGCTTCTTCATCAGTATCAGATGTTTGTTTGCTTGGTCTTATGAAAACAAACATGATTTTCACTACAAATGTAACCTGCTCTCAAATATCTGGCTCGTGTCATCTTGAGAAATTTCCTGGCATTTGCTTACTTAAGTTTGCTACTAGGACATTGTACACTGTAGCAGTGTGTAGAGATATGTCAGATTATTGGGCAAAAGTGTGGTTCATTGACACACCTTGTATGATTCATGCTAAAGATGAAAGCTTGAAAAAGTCTGATAAATTTAACAGAAGAAATCATGTTAAAACTTTCCCTGATAATCTAGCACATTTTTAATTAAAGCAAAAATTTATTTGAAAAGGCCCCTCATTGCATAAAATCTGTTTGTACAATTACTGATTTGTCACAGCAGACACAATTAAGGAGAATTATTGTTTCCTCAAAATGGCCAAGCCATAAGGATGCCATCCAAAATCCAGAAGTTTGCAATTTTTTTAATAGTTGAACTGCCGAAATTTGTGATTGCGGGAAAAAAAAGACCCCTACCTCTTTTCTGCCATTTACGTTTTAAATTTCTTTAATTTTCAGTACTTTGTTCTTTAATTCAGTCCTGACTTTTATAGCTGGGTCCATGTTAATTTGGGGTTTGGGAGCCCTAGGTGCATTGAAATCTGTGTAGTCATGTATGGACTCCACTAGCAGCATGTTCTGCAGTCCCTAAACAGTTTTGAAGACGTTTCAAGCTTTAGACTTGTTCTCAGGCTCAGTGTAAATTAACTGAAGCATGTTTTTCACATGTGTACATATCAGTGTTCATACGTATGACTGCATGGTAGCCATACATTAAGGGTAGTTAATTGGCGTGAAGTAGCTGCTTCTTAAGCGTCAATTCCCATTTCTGGAGGAAAGGCTGACCCTGTCTAAAATGGGATAGTAACCTCTATGCAGAGGGCAGTCCCTCTGGGAACCATCTCCCAAGCAGTAGGACTAGAGGAAGCAAAGATAGAAGATGTCACATTCTGTGATAATAAGAGGATGCCATATATTTTAGAAAATCTTCACAACCTCTTTCTTGCTTCTCTAAGAAGTCCCAGACATAGATGCATATCTGTGCAACTTTTGGTGGTCTGATGATTACTGGGACTACAAGGTTTAGGACTGAGAAAAAAGGAGAACCTTTTCCTCAGACTGGTCCCTTATGTTGTCTGAGGGAACACTGCAGAAGGGCCTTGGAAGAACAATAGGGTACTGCCAGGGGAAGCTGAGAGGAAATACTATATAGGGGGTTTTATTTTTTTCCCTCTTTCATGTGCAGGTCAGGGTTTCTAAAGAAGAATATGATTTTCATGTACATGGTAACAATTGTCCAAGACACTGTGACAGTCAATAGCTATCCACATCTAATCCTGATAGGACAAAAATGTCCCATCTTAATTTGATGAGATGAAGAGGCCAGATAAAAATTAGAGAAAAGCTTTCTAGCTGTAGGGTAGTGACACAGACTTCCAGGCTTTTTAGGAAGTTTGGAGAATCTTCTTTTTCAGAACAGAATGGGTTGATGTAGAGATACGAATACTACCCAATTTTTAGGGGACCTGGTGAGGACATTGTGCTCATGTGTCAAGAATTCTGCAATTGTAATGGAAAAATCAAGGATGATATGTAAGAGAAGATAGTTTGGATAAAATAGTCAAGTTGATAGTTTGGATAATTACTATTTAGAGCAACTACTAGATCTACTATTTAGAACTACTTATTTAGATCTTGGAGGAATCTGAGCAGGATAGAGTGGCATTTGTCAATAGCAGAAAAAGATACCACATGAATAGAAGCTTGAATTGATTGAAGCCAAAATCAGAATTAGTTTGATAACTGCACAGCAGGAGAGTGTGTTGTAAAGAGATTTCATTTAGGAAGACACAGCAAGTTTTAGAAGCAGCTTTTGTGTGGGAATTTAGGAAGAGGATTTAGTCAAAAATTTTGCTAGAATCGATGCAGGTAGTAAGATACCAGATGGAAGGAAAGTAATCTTCAGCGAGAAGATTTTGGGCTCATGAAATTTATAATTTTTAACAAATATACAATGAGCTGTTCTATGGAAGTAATACAAGAAATGTAGCAACCATTATTTAAAACTTGCAAATTGTAAAAAACTTCATTATAAAAACCAGCACTTTGGAGCTTCTACTAAAGCATGGTTTGTACAAGAGGCCTTTTCTGACTGCCTCAGAAAAAAAAATTGGGTGATTTGATAAAGTGAGCATCACGTATAGCTGTAAGTGAGTATCACCTACAGCTATGAACTTTGGCTTTCTTTACTAAAACAAATTCCTGGGTAGAATGGTAGAGTTTAGCTAGGTAGATAGAGGAGAAGCATTGGCATGACATTTATTCATCCTCTGTCAGTTGTTAAAAATTCTCAAACCTCTTTCTAATTCACTGGAAGAAGTTTTTTATTCATGGTAGCTACTTAGTGCCTTTCACTGGCAATTCCTCAATTCATGTCTAAGGCTGTATTCAGATGCAGATTGTTGACTTTTGAGTTTAATAAGGTTTGTTAACCTTTTGTTAACCATCAGCATGGACTGCATTGTCTGAGATGAGGATTCCTTTCAAAATGCTGTTCTCTGCAGAATTAGCGGCTTGTCTGCTTTTTTCACCATACTACAGCATGAGAAACTGGTGGGTGGACTGCTATTACAAAAATACTGCGCATTTTAAACAGAGTAATCAAATTATACCCTGAAATTAACCCCTGAAAGGGTTGTATCAAATACAACCCCTGAAATCAAATTATATCACATTAACCCCTGAAAGAGTTGATGAAATTCAGATAAATTCAATCTTTGAAGCAGAAGTTCCTGACTTTACATAACTTATTAACAGTCTGGGTTGGGTTCATTATGAAAATTACTTTTTTTCCTAGGCGTATGCAAAACTGTAATTGTGACTTTTTGTTGAAAAGCCTTTACAGAATTGTTGTGTAACTTGCTGTATTTTCAAATGTTTCTAGAGAGATGACACTCCTTGGATTATAAAGTGTTTCAGGTGCAATGGCAGATCCCATCCGCTGGGCCCGATACCGCTGGCAGCGACTGATATCAACAGAAGGCAGAGAATGCAGCAGCAACAATTCAAGTAGCAAGTACTATCAATCATCAAAAACTACTGGCAAACATAGGATAGTGATTCCCTGTTTGGGACATTTTAAAGAAGAGTATGAAAAAGTATCAAAACTGTACATGAACAACAAAATACGTACTACTAGGTATACTTTATTGAATTTTTTACCACGGAATTTATTTGAACAATTTCACAGGTAAGGAACTCCTTTTTGATTGTGGTACTTCTGAAGCCGAATCCTGCTATTTAAATGTTTGTGTGTGTTACTACATATTAAAAAATTATTCCTTCTCCTGACCTATCACTTCAGAAAAGATACATGTTATTTGGCTAAAGTTTCTCTAGTATCATCATTATTGGGCTAATCCTTTTCTCCTTATCTTATGTACTTTCTGCTTATACCGTTCTTTGGACTATTGAACTATACCTTGCTCTTGTAGCACTGCCACACACCAATCTGCAGTAGAATTTCCAGCTTTTTTCCTGCAAATGTCTTTCTTCCCTTCCCTCATGTCTTTCTCTCTTGCCGATTTTTTTCATCTTCCTTCTGCTTGGAGAACTGCTGATTTGTCGAGCTGCACAGGGAGGTTACAGGATGGCTTCCTTTTTAAAACATGTCATCTTCCCTAAGAGATGATGAAATTAAGTTTAAAGGATCTGGAAATTTGAGAGTGCAAATTCAGCAGTGCCTCACTCTGGAAGACATGTGCCTGGAGGACAATTTTGAAATACAGGAAAATTCTTGGTTTCTGTATTACCTGATCATGTATGTTAAGCAACTGTGTTGCTAAGTAATCTGTTGACTGGAGAGTGAAAACAGAGTTCTGGATAATTCTTAAATTACAGGTGAAGAAAAGATAAATCACTGATAACTTAAATGTCTGTATAGCATGGAGTGGGGAAATAAGGATCATTGTCTGCTAACACAGCTAAATCCTATGTTTTCTCTTTGTTTCAGAGTTGCCAATTTGTATTTCCTATTTCTAGCTGTCCTAAATTGGGTTCCTCTGGTGGAAGCTTTCCAAAAAGAAATTACAATGCTACCTCTGATAGGGGTTCTGACAATTATTGCAGTGAAGGATGGTCTGGAAGATTACTCAAGGTACAAAATGGATAAACAGATAAACAACTTAGTAACCAAAGTATATAGCAGGTAAGAGACAACAGTCTTTGTGGTTTATTGTTATTATTTGATTATGACTATTATGTGAAAAAGTTGGTGATAATTCTTTTGGTTACTTTCTGGATACTTATAGAATCATAAAATAATGTAATTTGAAACAGGTCTCTGAAAGTCATCTAGTCTTAACCCCCTCCTCAAAGCAGGGCTATTTAGATCAGTTCACTCAGGGACTAGTTGAGACTTGATCACCAGTTTTGTTACATGGTTATCAAATTGGTGTAAAATTTGCCAAAAAATTTTTTTCTTTGAGGCAAGTGAGTTCACACATGTGTTTGTGCTGTATTAACCAAGGTACTTTGACTAGTTAAGCATTGTTGTACGTAGCGTTTGTTTTGAGAGGTGTATTTTTAATTCCTCTAAAATGGTTTCATGGAAATTGAAAGGCTGCTAGTTTATCGCTCTTTAATGGCATCATGTTGTACTCATAATGTGATACTATTTCCCCAAACAGAACAAGACAGTTTTCTATTTGAGTGCATCAAACAGTTTGGTACAAATGTTAGCATCTGTGTTTCACAGTGCAGGACTGCAGTATTACAGACTGTGAGTGCAAGTCAGGCATGGAGTCTGCTAGTGGCAAGTCTACTAGGCAATTACTATCATGGATAATAAAAAGATGGGAATGCAAACTAATCATATTCAAAATTAACCATCAGAAAACTTTTTAAAGTATATATCAGTGCTGCACACATGATTATTTTTGTTTTATACCTGTCATAAAAGGATATTCCAAGCATGTAAAATACAAAGATAAAGGAAGTATGGTGAATCTTTTTCTTCTTTCTTGCATGCTCTGTTTCCATCAGGGGAAACAAGTGTTTTGGAAAATGTCACTTTTTATGCGTTGTAGTAGCCATCACAAATAGCACCTGTAGGTTTTTCTGAGGTTCAGTTCATGCATTTGTAAAAAATCACTTTTCTTCTATGTATTTCAGGAAGGAGAAGAAATACATAGATAAGTGCTGGAAAAATGTCAATGTTGGGGACTTTGTCCGGCTTTCACGTAATGAAATCATTCCTGCTGACATGGTGCTGTTGTATTCTAGTGACCTGGATGGGATCTGTTACATTGAAACTGCAGGCCTTGATGGAGAAACTAATCTAAAGCAGAGACAGGTAGTGAGAGGATATTCAGAGCAGGTGAGAATTGTGCTTTTCTAAGGGTGTAAGAAAGCTGACACGACAGATGGTGAACTGAAAAAACCCAAACAACTCAGCCGTCTAGACTGCCTAATTCATGGTAGCTCAGCAATCCCCATCTGAAAATCAAGGTACTAGGTAACACAGTTCTAATTTGTTGCTTGAGTTGTTTTGGAGCAAATCTTTGCATGCTCACATAACCCAGAGAAAGACAGATCTATTTAAAATAATGAAAACCAGCTAAATTAACAATTCAGGTAAACCTCAAGTAGTTACTTATGGTGCGTAACATGTCATGGGTGAGAAATTGGAGTTTTTTAAAAGGGACTCCTGTTCTGTATAAAGACCTAGAGAGAAGAGCAGATACTATCTTTTTCACTGTTTCTTCATATTGCTAACCCATTGTTACTCCCATACAATACTTTAATATTATACCTAGCAGCCAAAGTGCTGGAGGCTGGCACAAAAAAGACAATATTAAAAGATGAAAGAATCCTGACATTTCTGTAGTCTTCAGTTCTGCTGATGAAACACCATGCTGAAAACAACAGCAGGGAGCTTCAGTGTTGTCCATAACAACAGACTGTTTAGTCCTCTGGGATAAAATTACCTGAACTGGCTCTGAATTTACAGCAGTGGTAAGGAAGTGAGGAAAAGTTGTCTCTAAGTACCGTTACTTAATGGGTATGGTAATACCAAAGGCGTGATGTGCTATCCATGAACAAAGCTGTTTCTTATCCCTTTACAGTCACATGCTTACTTTTATTTTTACTTCTGTTTTTATTTTTATTTCTTGATTTAATCTTAAAACAGCAAGGCAGGAAGGACTGTTTGATCCTTCTGTATGCATGTATTATTACACAAAGCAAAATTCCAATGGTTTCCATCTTTATTGTCTCCCACCTTTAGGGACCTTTACACAAAATCCAAGTAATTCTAATTCCGCTAAAATTTAAATCTTCTCTTTTGTGCCAGGAAACATAGGAAAACTTCTCAAGAAATAAGGTACAAAAGCTTCTACTCTCAATATTTGCTTTGCCGAAATTTTGATTATAGTGAAAAATATAGAAAATAAACTTATAGTCCAGGAAGATCTGAGTGCCCATATCAAGATACCTACTTTTGGACATAGTTTTTGTAACCTCTGTTTTATGCTGGCAGAATGTAGACAGCTGTGTCCACTATAGATTACACCCAGAGTTTCAGTGCTTTCTGTTTCAAGGTACATTACAAGAAGGTCTACCAGCAATATATATCTAGATGTTTCCAGACAGTAGAAGAAAAGAATTGACTGCTTTGGCTATTTCACTTTGAGGGTAGTTCTTATTTGGGTAATCATTGTACAGTGCAAAATTCTTGAAAAGCATCACTCAAGTATTCTGTCTGACATTTTACAGAAATGTACCTCCTGTGCAAATCAACGTGAGAAAGGTCAGTGGAGAGACAGGTCTTTCACAGTTAACTAAATCTGCAGAGAGACTGAGTGTATCTGTATGTCAAAAGCTGTGTTCATACTGACTTCAGGTTAATACAGTGCAACACATCAGTACAGCAAAACATAGCAAAAAAAGTCTTTCAATCAAGCTAACAAAGTACTTGTTAACAATATGATGTCTTCTGAGTTCCAAACGCTACTTACAGGATTGTGTTTTAAGCTCACAGTTGCTATTCTGCCCATGTGAAGTCATCCAGTTGAGGGAGTACAGCCTTCTCCGAGACCTGTAATTATGCAGAAGATGTATTCAGTAACACCTCTGAATTGGAGAATTATGCTTGGGAGTTTGAAACCTTAAATTGGTCATCGGGATTTCTTTTTTAAGAGTAGAACAAATGACTTTCCAAAGAGTTAGTGGCAGGTACTCAGCTTGGAAATGACTCAGTTATACCAGAGGCGAATCTGTGTTATTCTAGAGACTAGAAGCACACTCTTATGCCCTTAACTGAAATTAAATCGCAATAGCAGGTAATTCCAAAGATAAGGCCTTCTGGCTTTTCTCTTACTTCTCATCGTGTTTCATTCTTACTAATACAGGATACTCATTTCACTTGACTTTTCTTTTCACTGAAGAGCTCACCTGCTCTTCGTTTGCAACGTTTACTTCTGGTCTTTCATAACAGCCTTTTCTTTGGTACTTGTAAGTCTCAAACATCATTGCGAAAGTTCTACCTGCTTTCTTTGTGTTAGCATGGAAACCATCCTGGTCATGGTACTGGAAAAAAAAAGTCTGTTTGCAAGAAATTCTTCTTGAAGAGAAAATAGTGCCTCTTTTTATTTTTTTTCATATAATGAAAAAATCTGTGGGAAATCTCTGCCTTTCAGATGTTCTTACTGCTTTTGGGTTTTTTTCTTCCTCCTCATCCTTCCACCCGTTTTTGTCCTCTCCAGTGTTCTCAAAATATCAGCAATTCAACTGATACTTGCCAGTGTTTAATATTTACTAGGAAGTCCTGTGATGTGTAAGTCTGATTTATGCTAGGTAGGAGACCATCAACACCACCAGCAACCTATGGTTTAGAAGCTAAATTGTTAGATAGTAATATCTGAACCTCTGAATTTATGATGTTTTTAATTTCTATCACATTTTGTCTGAGTTCTCTGGGGTTTTTTTTCTTCCCATGGCTTTAGGTCTCTGAAATTGATCCAGAAGAATTTTCCAGTAGAATAGAGTGTGAAAGTCCTAACAATGACCTCAGTCATTTCCGAGGCTTTGTGTAAGTAGGTTTGGTGGCTCTTTAAACTATTATCATTTGCTTTGACATAATTTTCAGAGATCTCATAATGTTTGCTTTAAGAAATAACATGGATAGAGGTGAGTTTGCACCATTATGTTTCTGAGTGCAGCCCAACAGAAAGAGCTCCAGAAGGGTTTTCTGAGTGGCAGACTGGGCACTGATGCTTTTTATTTTGTATTAAATATTTTCAACATCTTAGGTCAGGCTGTTTTGCAATTGCGTATTTCATACTTGAAATACGTGTTTTAAATCTGCTCTTCATAACATATAGTATCTACAGTATTTGGTCTGGACCAAGGCCTGACTGGGCAAGCTGCATTGCTTAGAATTGGAAATCAAAAGGACTGGCTTTCTTTCCTACTCTTGATTTGTTTTGTGTAACCTTCAGTCGGTTGATCAAACTCCTTTTGACCAGTGTGCCTATCTGTGTCTTTTCTTCAGGCTGGGTATATGTTAGGGGTTTCCTTCATGGTTAGGGTTGGAAGGGACCTTAAGGGACTAGATGATTTTTAAGAGCCCTTCCAACCCCAGCCATTCTATGATTCTGTGATTCTTACAGGTTATGACTTTCTACAGATAATAGGAAAACAAAATACTGTTTAATGGGGTGACTTATAGTCTTATAGTTTAATGGGGAGAGTTATAGTCTTCCCTTTGCACACTGACACATTAGATGTTTGAGAATAAAAATAAATATATATAAATCTTAGTCTCTGAGGAAGCACCTTGACAAAGAGTGGGCCTACCTGCACTAAAAGTATACCACAAGAGTGACAGTGCTCACAGTATATTTAAGATGAGATTTTTTATTTTTTTCAAATATTTTCTGATGCTGTTAATAGAAATAGGATAGGGTTTCAGATTTCCAGTATTTGTCTTGGATCTCTTTTCAGTCGTGTTGGCTACTTCTCATATGCCAAATGGCAAACACTAGTCTGGTAGATGCAAAAAAAATTGTAGTGCCTACATGCTCGGATTTTCAAGGGTGATCTGCTTTCATGTTACCCCATTCATTTGAAAAGTCTGATCAGAGGTGTCAGGATGGCAGTCAGTGACTTGCAGCTTCTTTGGGAAGTCTGTTCCTAATGGTTTTGCAAAGCCCAGTTGGTAATTGCTGGAGTCCTACAGCGGATGTGCTTTTTTTTGCAGTGAGCATTCAAACATGAATCGCGTGGGTCTCAGCAAGGAAAACTTACTGCTCCGAGGATGCACAGTAAGAAACACAGAAGCTGTGGTAGGCATAGTGGTATATGCAGGTTAGTGAACCGCTCTGGTTTTCACAGATTGCCTTGCAAACAAGATAGTTTATGTGCCCTAAGAAACAGTATTGTACAAAGGGGAATTGGGAGAGTAACAGCTTGAATCCAGCAGAAGGCAGCTAGAAATGTTAAGAATGCACATCTGGGTCAAGTTTGTTTCTGTTTTAACAGTAATAAACTGATACCACTGATTATTCCTGGAAGGACAGATCTGTCCTGTGTGAACAGGTCCTTGTCCTCAATTTGTCAGTTGCAATGGTAAACAGAGGTTTTTGAAATGGACATGGAAATGCCTGACTTGCTTAGGACTTTCTTCTTATCCAAAACTGAAGCTAGTGCTTTCCTTCTAGTTCCGTTCTACAGTTGGTAGGAAGGGTGGAGGGTTTTACACTAGTCAATATGATGTATCCAGCCAGCTAGTTGTAACACAGGTGTAGGATTTTGTAGAAAATATTAGAAATAATATAGAAGGGTCAAGAATTATGTAGTTTCTATAGGAAAGAATATTAGTGACAGTTAATGTAGGTTAATAAAAGTTAATGTATACATGGCAGATATTGATTTAACTTGTTCAGTTTTCTTTAGGACGGAATACACGTATTGTAGGAGAATCTAATTTCCTCATATTTATAATGGCTGTTGAAATATTAGTTAATAGAAATATTCTGTTTCCCAAAGCTTTAGTAATATAAAGCACTTGCAGTTCTGATACCTGTTATTAGAGAATTTCTGCCTCTTTTTTGGTTGCAGGTCATGAAACCAAAGCCATGCTGAATAACCGCGGCCCTCATTACAAGCGCAGTAAATTGGAAAGAAAAGTGAACACTGATATTCTTTGGTGTGTTCTGCTTCTACTTTTGATGTGTTTAACTGGTGCAATAGGTAAGTGAGAATCGGTCAGATTCCTGCTATTGTCCTCTCTCAGCCTGCAACAGTAAGTATTTTATTTCGGGGTTAATTAATTTTGTCAGTCTTTATCCACTTGTAATTCCCTGAAAGCTGGGAGTGCTGTGAGGTTTTAGTTGTCATGTTTGATCTGGAGTGTGGTTAAAAAGTGTGTTCCTGATGCAGGTTTTTGGTTCTGGAGCCTATTTCTCCATTTGATTTCTCTTTTTTCTCACTAACTGTTCTGCAAAACTCCTACTTTCTCTTAGGATTTTTCAGGTAACATGAGATGCATGTAGACATTGAGGTGAGAGACCTAGTGTGACTAGAGTTGTACCGACTTGATATTTTAGGGGTTGATTAAATTATTAGCTTGAGTAAATCTAAACAGACTTAACTTTTCTGACAGATTGTAAAGGTGTTTAAAATATGTTTAATAAAACTTCTTCAGACTACACTTAAAAATGATGATAGGATGATGCATTCGCAGGTAGACTAAAACCTGGACAAGCAAGGATAACACAATTAATTGCCAGAGGGTTTTTTTTGGAGGGAAAAAACTATTCCTGAAATGTCGTTAATATTTCTTTATTTCTGAGACATGCTGTATAGATGCTGTTGATAGAATACTTGTAAGGTTTTTATTAATGTATATGTTGATACTTGGGACTTCTGTTGGGAAAAAACCCAAGAGATAAAATTGTAGTTTAAAAGCTTAGAAAGAACTGCAGAGTGTAACAGCAAAAACAGTAACCCTGAACTGTGATACATTTTACATAAAACTGACTGACTTTATCTTGTTCTTGTTTTCAAGGTCATGGAATTTGGTTAAGTAGGTATTCAGAAATACCTTTTTTCAACATCCCAAAGCCAGATGGGAAATTGACTCATCCAGCATTAGCAGGCTTCTATATGTTCTGGACAATGATAATTCTATTACAGGTAACTGGTCTGCTTTGAGCATGGGTCGTATTCTGATCACAATTGTACCCTTGAAGTAACTCTTTGGCTTCAGTAGAGCTAGTTTGTGTTTGTAACTGGCCAAAGACTTTGGTTTTATTTAATCCCTATGTTTTATTTCGGTAGGTCTTGATCCCAGTTTCTCTCTATGTTTCAATTGAAATTGTCAAATTGGGACAAATTTATTTGATACAGAATGACATTGATTTTTACCATGAGAAAACAGACTCAACTATTCAGTGTCGAGCACTAAATATTGCTGAAGACCTTGGCCAGATTCAGTACATTTTCTCTGACAAGACTGGAACCCTCACTGAAAATAAGATGGTTTTTCGGAGATGCAGCATTGCAGGAAAGGAGTATTGCCACGAGGAAAATGGTAAGACACTAAACCTTTGTTCACCTGGATCATTTTTCCAACATATTTGATACCATGAACTAAATATTCTTTACTCATTATGGAAGAAGTCATGCCTACTCTGTTTTGTTTCTCGCCATGGAATATTCAGAACCCAGAACACTGAAAAATTGCCCATCTACTCTTTCCTCTCTTTTTTTTTTCCTCCAACTAGAGTGCCAATGCTTACCTAGCATTTTAAGGTTTAAACATCCTGTTGACTGTCCTAGCAGTGTATCTTTATGTAGTATATGTTAAGACTCCACTTCAACATACTTTCGCTCTTGAGAATACAGTAACCCAAATTAAATATATGCTTAACAGTATTAATACATTACTTAACAGTAATTTTAAGGTACAAGTTAATTAGGTGTGTGTTCATGTGCATGTTAATGCTGCAAAGGTAAGTAGCTTCATCAAAAATGACTATTGTATTCTTACTTAGATCTTGCACAGCTGTTTATTATTAACCAAAAGTCAACAAGCAGTGTTAATGAGTAGTTGCTGTCTTATTGTCTAAAAGTGTAGGATCTTTCAGTATATAATTCATGACAGCCAGCTTGAAGTCTTCTGGGAGCCAGGAGAAGATACAGCTTCAGACAGAAGAGAAAATCGGGCAGAATGACATGAATTATTTAATTAGCTATTTTATTAATTATATAAAACCACAAAGTATGTATTACAGTTACCATGTGTATGTACTAGTGCCTGCAGACATTTGCTCTTTTGCTGGTGGGCAATGCAAATATTCCATATGAGATCAAAGGTGAGGTGCTGATGGGTGGACATGTGAGGCACAGCTGTGTAGTAAACCCTCTGTGGTTTTGATGGGTTTGCTGCCAGATAGAACTGCTCACACCTGCAAGCAAAAGGCACACCCTGCTGGCCACAGCAATGAATCAGTTCAGTCCTTCTTTTGTTGTGTCACAGGACCAGATTTTACAGACAAATTTTACAGCTGTTTCTGCACATGTTTTGGGAAGTGTTATGATGCGTGTTTCCACATGCTTCTTTGGATTTGCGTAACTGTACTGGGAAGGATGACAACAGCAAAGTGAGAAAAAACATTTGTAAGTTTTGAACTTGGTGAATGAACAACTTAAATAAAAAGCAGATTATATTTTCAGAGCATTTCCTAAAGCAAGGAAAACTTTCAGAAAAGAAACCAAAGAGTAGTGTGAGTGATACAGCTGTGGCTGATTCAGGTCTCGATGTCCCAAGGAAAGTATGTCTACACATGCTTCTGCTAGTAGTTCACATAAAGTTATCTTCCAAAATTATTAGTGTGTTAATTATGTACATAATTATTTCCTCCTGTGCCCTGTCTTTTCCTTGGAGAGTGAACATGTGTGTCTTCCTACCAAATTAGAAATTATATGAACCCTGAAAATCAGTTTGAAAAACATTGGAGGTCCTGTTTTATAGCCCTGGTTTATATTTGTTCGGATGCATAGAGCTGCTACATATGCTAAAAGTTGCAGTGCAGCACAGTACAGGCTTTTGCATAGAGGCTGCCTAATCTGAACATATATTTCTGTGCTAATATCTGTATTGCCCAGGGTAAAGGGATGCCTGTGATTCAGAATAATCCTCCATAGATGCCCCCATGCAGTGTTCTGTCTAAAGTAATGTGTGCCTCTTGGACCATGGCAGTAGAGCAGTGTGGTGTTGTTAGAGGTGCCACATGTTACTTCAGACAGAGCATGCAGCTTCTCAGCAGCCTGGAAGCAGAGCAGAATGGGCATGTGTTGTCCAAACCTGCCTATACAAACACATACTAAGTCACTGGTGCTGCTTTCCAGTAAAAGGTATCAATGCTTCATGTGGGATTTTGTATTTGGTAGTTGTGGAGAGCCACAGTCTGTCATGTTCCTACTTACCTATTTTTTAAAAGAACTATGTTACTAATTTCATGTTGATATCAGGAAGATGGCCTGCCAAGGAAGGTGTAAGCTCTGGTCTGTCTGTTTCCGTGGACTCATCGGAATGGCAGAATGGGGGGACTGAATTCTTTCATTTGTGTTCCAGAAAGAGAAGACAGCAGAAAATACGGGACTCACAAGTGACATAATAAACGTATTTCCCTGTCATTTAGAGCGACAGAGCTGGGGACTGACCTGTGGATAGGTTTTCTGTTTTCATAAAGCAGAATGATATCCCTCTTTTCACTTCTTTCCTGTACAGTAGGTACCACCTGAAATAAGAAAGAAATAGGGAATTCATGGTGTTGCTGGACATGTCTGTACATTAACGCTGTTTTTTTGCTAGGATGCCATTTTTTGTATTCACACTTGAATGAAATAAATAGGCAATGCACAGCTCTCAGAACAGTTTTTCCATGCTGTCTGTGGATTTTAGGCACTGAAGTGCTAGTGTATGCTCATGGAATGCTGATTTCACAGTGAGAAGTAAAACTTGAAAGCTGAATAGTGTACATAGTTCCAGTTCTTTCCAGATTGAGATTTCAACTTCTGGCATATGGTCAAACACTCTCAGAACTCCAGTGCAAACACTTGAATATGTTCTTAATCAAGCCCATGGTAGCATAGGAGCGTTTTCATTTGCTACAGAGGTTCTTTACACCACTGATTTTTGGGTAGGAACAGAACTGCATTTGTATCTGTGGCTCAAAGGTGTTACACATGTCCAGACAAAGTTTTGTTATTGAAACCTGCTTTTCAATTAAAAACTCAGAAAATATGTGTCTGGTTGTGAGGGGGTGTCCAATACTGAAACAATGAACACAGTTTCAATGAGTTCCTGCTAGCAGCTGTATTTGTCAAACACCTGATGTCCAATCCTGATCCATCATAACATAACTAGGCTGGAAAACACATCGGGAAGTCTGGTCCCATTTTTCTCGCCTAAAGCAGAATTGTTGCTGTTATTCTTTATGAAATTTTCTGTTTTATTTCTTCAGGACTTCCAGTAAAGTCCAATTCACTGCTTTCTCAGGCATTCCATTCTAATATGTCACATCGTCTCTGACAAGGTTTTGTTGATACCTAGGCTGAGTCCGTCTTGCCACAATATGGGCCCATTGTGTCTTCTGATAGCCACAGTGCGCACAGAAAACAGGCTATTTCCTATCTCTGTGCAATTTCCCTTCACTTGAACATGCATTCGACTCCCATCAATGTGCCCTTCTGGAGGCTGTGTAACTCCAGCTTGTCTTACTGTATCCACGTGACTCATGTTATCTAGAACACCGATCATTCTTGTTCCCTCTTCTGGATTCAATCCAGTAGAATGCTGCTCAAACAGGAAGACAGTGTGTTGGCTTGTTACAGGTTTAATTTTTCATAAATGGTGGATTATTCTTAACTATATAACAAATTCCTTACTTTAGGCAGTGTTTTGGACATGTTTCTTTTTGCTTGTGGAACAGTAATTTTGTTTCTCTTTCCTTAGCAAAGAGGTTGGAATCCTATCGAGAGATGGATTCAGAGGATGAGGATTCAGCTGACTGTCAGTGTGGCTCTTCAACCTGTACATCAAAATGTCAGGGGCACAACTGCAGAGCTGTGTGTGAACCTTTGAACAGAAAGTCTTTGAATCAGTTGTCCAGTAGTTACTCTGCATTCAAAAGGCAAGATGAAGCAGGTGGTATTCCCCACTCAGGACACATGGCTTTCAGCAGTCCCATTGTAAGTAGAAGCTGTTGTGTTTGATGCTAAATTTCAGAAGTAACTCATGAGGGTATCTCTTTTTACCCTCATTTGATCAGATTGCTTGTCATTTAAGAAATCCCATCTCTCTTCAACCAAAATCAGAGCTCTCCTGATGGGTCGGTTGCATCCTGTTTGCAACTGACGTTGCAGATGCCTGTTGTTTCATGAAGGTGTATACTTTGGATCTTGCTGCTCTGCATCCATGATCACTTCAAATGAAATTGCCAACTTCATCTTACTAACAGTTTGTTCTTTGTTTTAAGAGGTTTCTAGCATTTTCTTTTGGTTTTAATAGGAAGTATCTAGACGGCAAATATTTATTTGAGGTTATGAGAGAAAAAATCTCTGCTTCTGTACCTGAAGGTGTCTAAATACCATTCATCATACTTAATCTCTGTTGAAGTGTCTATGAACTAAGCCTTTAGTGTTTACCTCTTTGGGCAGGAAGTTTGCCATTTTCAATGGACTAGCACGAGGCAGTGAAGATTCCAGAGTGTTCCTCAGTCTCCTGGTATAACCAACTCAGCACAGGACGGAAGTTGTATGAGCTTCTACACTTCAATCATCTGTAACTGATCTAACCCCCAGAGACTAAGTTTATAACCTGATGGACAGTTTTGTTCGTTTCATAATAGGAAACAGATGTTGTACCAGACACAGAGCTGCTTGAGAAGTTCAGTCAAATTTCTTTTCATTCCTATCAACAATCAGAAGAAGCTAGCAGCAAGCTATCTTTGGAGACAATGTATATCACTGACTTCTTTCTTGCTCTGGCTATCTGTAATACCGTTGTAGTTTCAGGCCCCAATCAGCCACGTCAGAAGGTAAGAAGGTCTTGCTTTTGGCTATTTGGCCATATTTGCAAATAACCAATCTCCTTGTGGTTCAATTACAAAGAGAAAAATACAGTTAACTGACATTTTAAAAATTATCCTTTTTACCTCTACTGGTTTGTCCAGTTAGAAATAAGGGAATTACTGTAAAACCATGGAGTGCAATGAGTTAATGAATAAAATAAAGCTGATAAGTTGGCTTCAATCTATTTGTTTCTGTGAGCATTTGTAACTTTTACAAGACAAATTTTGAGATTAAATTGCAGTTGTAATTTTTTTCCATATTATAGTTATTGGTTTTTTTAGATATGGGTATAACTTCCTGTAAGAATACATTAACACTCAGGTTACCTTTACAAATAAGTTATTGTTGGCTGAAAAATGAGATTAATCGCTGAAGATTCCCAAAATACTGAAACTGAGAATGCTCTTACTTGTTCCCTGACTATTCAAATAGAGATTTGGCAAAAATATGGAAGATGAAGTTTTATGTGTATATTAGTCTGAAGAAAAATTGCTTTGCAGTATGACATAAAGTCTCACCATGAATTAACAGTGCATTTGTTAGGCTGCCCTGGTTTAGTAGTTGTTTTCAGTGCACAACCTAACTTTTTTAAAAAATACTACTTTTTATTCAAATCTTTTGGTTTTTTCAGTGTGAGGTTTTCATAACCCCATTTTTTGCCAGTTTTGACTGTGTTGCAGGATAATTCCCAAGTTCAGCTTTGATTTCTTTCTCTCATTACCTGGTGATTTCCATTTGTTGACTTTTTTGGGGAAAAAAAATTGGTGACATGCAGAACTAGATTTTGGTGACCGTCTAGGTAGTAAACGTACAACCATAGCTGGAGATATTCACAAAACATGTCCTGTAGGGTATGAAGTACCTCCTATGTATAAATAAGCCTGGTATTTTAGTGTGCTTCCAAGCATTCCCAGAAAATGTAGTAGGCAGCCTAGAGGTCCGTGTGTGGATGAGGCAGATGAGTTTATAGCCAATAGTTACCTATTCCTTAAATGTGATGGAGAAAAATATACAGGTGAGAGTCTTGGGTTTTTGAGAATAATATTTGTGAATAACTTGCCAGCAGGGTACTTCTACCCTCCAGGTCAGTAGTAGGTAGACTGGGAGGAGCAATGTGGAATGAGGTTTCTGAGTTCATGATTAGGGAATGACTCAAGGCAATGGGACATTTCAGTGTTGCCATAGGAAGAGGCAATGAAAGGATGTTCCTTGTCTCTGTTTCCATGATGTTGAATGGAGACACACTGCAACTTGCTGGAACTGTGGAGGAACTGAGCCCGAGTTTGCCCCTACTTTTTGCTTTCAGTGGCAAAAGAGAACATGCTTCCTGGTAACTCATTCTTAGCTCCTCGCCAGCAATGAGAAAGGAATGTCAGCCTTGTAGGCCTTATTTTTGTAAGCTGTTACCTCCCTAGCTGTTCTGAGTAACAGGAAGCCAATTATTTTATAACATTGATCACAGGGGAACTGTCTTTTAATTTAAAACACTATTGATCAGATACTGCATGTTTAGCAGTTCTTGTAGCCAGTTAGTGTGAGGGGGTTGGTTTATTCTTCATTTTTGCTATGTCAGAACAAGGATTAAAGTGTTTAGTTCAATTTGCCACAACTTCTAAAAGTTACAGTGTCATACTAACTGTTCATTACTGAAAGTTCTGAAAAGAAGCATTGCATGGAGTCATGTATCAAACTTGAAACACATCCCATTTCCAGACCTGAAGTACTTTTGCAGCTTATAGAGTCTGTTTACTGTACTTATATGGTTACATGTTTACTTGAGCTGGCCATCTTTAATGCAAGCAGTCAAACCCATGGTAAATGTTAAAATACTACTTTCATTACAAAACATACCTACTTTGTAAGGTGTCCTTCCTTAATATAATAAAATAGGAAGAATTTAACATCAATACTTTCTCTAACTATTCTGTTCCAGATGAGACTCTCTTCGCTGGGTAGGATGCCTATTAAATCACTTGAGGAAATCAGGCAAATGTTCCAGAGGTTTTCAGTCTGGAGGCTAAGTTCTTCCCCACTTCCAAGTGTAAAGGAGTCATCATCTGAAAGCCCCAATAGTTTTGTGAGAAAACTGTCTATTTTCAGAATGAAACTGGCTTCACCTACTTTGGATGGAGCTGCTCAAAGAGTTTCTGAACCTCACCGTACTGACAGCCCAGAAAATTCTCAAGTGCCTCCAGAACTACATCTAGTGAACGTAGCTGCTGGTGGTGAACCCAATAGTGCTGTGTCCTCTATTGAATTATCTCCCTTACCAAAACTATGTTATGAAGCTGAGAGTCCAGATGAAGCTGCCTTGGTTCATGCTGCTAGGGCTTATAAATGTGTTTTACAGTCTAGGACTCCAGATCACGTAACTGTGGACTTTGCGGGTCTGGGGTCTTTAACGTTTCAGCTTTTGCATATCCTACCTTTTGATTCACTGCGGAAAAGGATGTCAGTGGTGGTTCGGCATCCAGTCTCCAACAAAGTGGTGGTGTACACAAAAGGTGCAGACTCAGTCATGATGGATTTGTTGAGAACTGCATCTGAAGGTATCTATAGAACTTGTAATTCTTTGCTTGCCCTTACCATTCTTTAATGATAAAAAGTTTTTAAGATTTTGCTATTTTAAGAATGTATTTAGACCTTCAAAGTTTTCCACTAAATTTAGCCTAAACATGCATGTTTGATTTGCTCTCTCTTCTTTTTATGTGATAGTACATACAAATAATTCTGAAATTGAAGAGAAGATTAAGGAGAGAACTCAGAAGCATTTGGATAACTATGCCAGAGGAGGACTGCGCACTCTGTGTATTGCTAAGAAGGTATTCCTTTCAGTACATATTTTGAAGCAGGTTTCCAGTATGTGACCAGCCTCAGTGGTATCACCAATGGAGCAAATGTTATGTCTTCTAGACAGAGTCTTCTATTGCCACATTTTGTTTGTCCTGGTGTTCTTTTAGGAGGAATTTGTAAGAAAACCCAGATCAATTCCTGACATCTGTTAGATTGCCATTGTTGTCAGTTTAGGATGCCAAACATCTTAACATCCTAATTTAAAAATAGGGATTGTCAAATAGCCAGATTTTTCTTTAGGAGTCATAAGCAGATCTCTTGGCATGAATTTTACCCTGGATGGAATTCCAGATACAGAAAACAAATTAAGTCACACCTGTTCTATTTGGTTTCACAAATAGTTTGCAGTGTTACAAGCTGTGGATGCACAAGTGAAGTGGTGTTTTGAGATTCCATTTTAAATTCAAGGCTGCTTGCAAGTAAAATTCCATAGGGTTTGAAATGGGCAAGAAGCCTCTTTACAAAGCCTTATGCAAAGTGAAAGTGCAGGCTGTGCAGCTGGACAGCCATCGAGCTGTACCCAGCTGTGCAGTGGTTCTGCAGCAGTGCCAGTGCTGGAGGTGAGGAGCAGTAGGGAGAGTGCACTGTGCCCATTGCCCTGCCTGCTTTCCATCTAAATCTGTCAGGCAGCCCCAGCAACCTGCAGGGTGCCAATGCGTAGCCTGGCAAACTAATCTAACACTCTGACCATCGTACTAAATCCATGGACATCTTGGAGCATGTAGGTGATGCGTTACCAGGGGCTGCACCTCTAGGTTCAGGAGGTGGACAGCAGAAGTAACTGCGAGAACACTTTTGATGCACTGTTGAAAACCCAGTACAGATACGTGCTGTATGTTTTCTCTCCCTGTGTAGGTGATGAGTGATGCAGAATATGCAGAGTGGTTAAATCATCGTTTTTTAGCAGAAACCAGCATTGACAATAGGGAGGACCTGCTGCTTGAATCTGCCATGAGGCTTGAGACCAAACTAACTTTGCTTGGTAGGTAGAAAATACTGTAACTCCCAGGAAACTGCCTGTGATGTTCATAATTGGAATCCACTTGCAGAGAGTTGTGCTAATCTCAATCTGTGTAACACATAGCTTTCTACAGACTTAGAATTCATTGTCACTCCTGAATTTTCATAAATCTCACTGGTAAGTTTGTACTAGTTGTAAAGCACACTGAAGACAGATGGTGCTCTCCTGTTGTCTGTAAAAATCTGCTGGTTTTTTTTTTTTTATTGTTATTATTGGGTATTTTTCTGTCTTCACTAGAGTTTTTAAATGTCATTATAACAAGCACATGAAATGATAGTAACAAGTCTCAAGCCTGCCTGTGCAAATATTCAGAGATACCCCACTTCTGGGCATGTTTTCCATCACTGTTGCATTCGTGGCGCAGCAGTTGTACTTGTGCTGTGTTTCCTGTAATACATGAAGATAAGTCAGGTATGCTTCTGAAGGAACCATTCCTCTGAAGGTCATTCAGCTGTACAGAAATGAAACAAAAAATATTTGGTGTCAGTGTATGAAAGGTAAACTGCAGGCAGTCTAGGGTAATCACTTTAGAGAACTGCCCAGCAAATAACATTTGGAAAACAAAGTGCAAAGATCTGGCTATGGTGGTAAAGGCAGCTCATGCTAGAAGCTGAAGAGAGACAGATTCTGTTGTGTAGAAAGGTGCTACTTCCCTCATTTTGTGTCATATCTGCTTAGTGCAAATGCCATAAACCTTGGTACTAAAGGAATTCTGGGATTACTGGCTTCAGTTTCTGGAGAGAAGCCAGAGCAGTGTGGCAAACTGATGCTGTTTTAAGGATATACAGGTACCCTTTGCCGGTAAAGCAAACAGAGACAAGTCAAGCTGCTTTGGAGACCTGCTGTTGTGCAGGCTGGTGTGGCAATAAGCAATATGGGTTGCCCCTAACATTAAATGGAAGTGAAAATCAGGAGGTTAAATGACTTCATGCTACCAAGGTGCCTGCTTTCCAAGCATGTCACGGTAGCGTTCTGTTTTGGGATGTGGGTACAGACAGAGAACCAGTTCGTGCTGTCACTCTTGGAGCATTTTGATTTTGGAAATATAGCAGCACTAATCCTTCTGCTTGTCTAAATTAAGGTGCCACTGGCATTGAAGATCGCCTGCAGGAGGGTGTTCCAGACACAATACAGGCATTACGGAAAGCTGGAATAAAAATATGGATGTTGACAGGTGACAAGAGAGAGACAGCTGTCAACATTGCCTATGCTTGTAAACTGCTGGAACCAGAGGACAGAATCTTCACTCTTAAATCACAGAGTAGGGTGAGTAGAAAAGTAGATTTTCTTCTCTGCTGAAAAATTCAATAAGGCTATTCCACAGGACAATACAGAAAAGCAAATGTTGTTTGGTTGGGAAACCAAAGAACATTTGCTTTTCTGTATTGTCCTTCCTTGTGGGTAAAATATTAAATCCTTTCTGTGTAAAATCTATTTCTTTATATTCAGTCCCTACATTATGATTAATTATTTTAATTGAACAGACTTCTTAATTTCTCTCTGTGGTAAGTTAAGGAGTTGACATGGCCTCAGGTTGGGCCAGGGGAGGTTTAGATTGGATATTAGGAAAAGTTTTTGTCACCAAAAATGTTGTCAATTATTGGAACAGGCTTCCCAGGGAAGTGGTTGAGTCACCATCCCTGGATGTGTTCAAAAGATATGTAGATGTGGTGCTGAGGAACATGGTTTAGTGGCGGACTCGGCAGTGTTAGATTTATGGTTGGACTAGATGATCTTAAAAGTCTTTTTCAACCCAAATAATTGTATGATTCTGGGATTTGCAACAGCTGTGAGTTACAGCATATAATCAATGTACAAATTATTGTCATGTAAAGTCCATTAAATTAAGCTTTATGTTGCTTTTTGTAATATATTCCTTCAAGCCTAATTGTCTTGTATACATATACAAGGAATTGTCTTCTTGAAGTAGATAGCACACAATTAAAAAAAAGTAACCTGTGAATAGTTTTATTCTCCCCACAACCCAGTTGAGTCATGTGATAAAATGTCATTAAAAATGCTAGTTTGCATGGCGAGTTTAATCCTACTTGATCTCTGTGTCCTCTTGCGAATGCTTAAAACCAGCTGTTTCTGAATTGATTTTTATCAATTTTGGATTGCTTAAGAAAGAAGTTACTGGTAAAGCCAATGTATGACACATCTCTCCTCAGAGCAGAGACATGAAATCTGAGACTTTCTAAATCAGAGGATTAGAGGATTGTTCTAAGACCTTTCGTTTTTCTTTTTTTCTCTGCTTGTATTTATCTTAAGAAATATAATTTGTATATGCCATAAAAGATAGTGTGGGTAGAAGTAACTGTGGGGAAAATAAAGTGAAAAAAGAAAGGACTTTTAATCCAGTTGTGTTTGAGGAAAGCTGGGAGTTTGATTTGTGCCAACACTTTCCCTTTTATTCTGCTGGGAAATTAGTGTCTTACTTGACCGTGAGAACTAAGCCCCCTTTGCAGAAGTGCTCTTCCTCCCTCTAACTGGGCTTAGAAATAAAAACTCAGATTTGATACTGTTGCATTTCAAAGTAAAATGGTGAGAAGATTTAAGAAGATGTATTTTCTTCTATGTTGTATGTGCTTTATATATATCGATACCATGAACTTTTTGAACATCTTATATTGATTCTGATAAGGTAAAACATTCCACAAGGCCAGTTCTTCACTAATTCATTACAGCTCACCTGTAATGTGAAATGAAGTGCACTTTTGGCTTTGCATGCCAGACAAAAGAAACATAAAAAGCAGAAGTTTTCTGTCAAAGCTGTATTTATATTACAGAATGCTTAAGGGTTGCTTTTCCCACTAGTCTGTGAAGGTTTTCTGACTTGCATAGGTTCTTCTCCCTTCTCCTAATGCAATACCCAAGCAAATCTGCTTAAGCAAAGTTTATCACAGACTTTTATTAACAACAGACTGCATCCTTTGTGATTTTAAAGGGGTATTCAGCCTCATGTCTGAGCCTTTCAATAAAAGAACAGCATTTGATGTTTTCCCCATATGTGTTTAATGAATTGAAAAGGGAGCCAGAATACAAACAGTATTTCATAAGACGCCTTTCTCTTGTCTTTAAATAGGATGCCTGTGCCCTGGTAATTAGCAAAATTTTAGAGGACATCCAGAAGAATGCTTCTGTCAAAAAAGAACACAGTGAGAAACTTGTAAATGTCTCTGCAAGTCCCTCCACCCAAGCTCGAGGGTTCAGTGCAGGCCTGGTTATTGATGGAAGGACTTTAGAACATGTCCTTCATGACAGCCTACAGAATATTTTCTTGGAACTCACAGAAAAATGTCGGGCTGTAGTCTGTTGCCAAGCCACACCACTGCAGAAGAGTGTCCTGGTCAAACTGGTGCGAAGTAAGCTAAGGGCAATGACATTAGCTGTAGGTGAGTTATCCTCCTTTCTCTGAAAAGAAGTAGAAGCCAGTTTCTTCTCTTGTATATTTTGTTAGTGTCTGTCACAAAATTTATTGTATGAGCAAGATAATCCTTTGAATTGCAGTTGTCTCTGCCATAAGATGATGTTTGTCTTCTGAAGTAGCAAATTTAGTCCATAAACTTGCATCAATAAAGAGCAATAAGAGCAGCATCAGTCATACTGTGTTATGTAACGTGCAAAGCAGCAAGTAAGAGCATTTTTCTATCTATCACAACCCCCCAAAATAAGGAGGCAGAGGGGAGATCACTGGCTGTGATTTAAAGCACCCGTATTTTCTGGTGCAGCATGCCAGCTAAATTCTGACAGAAGGAACAGCTATTACCTATTTGGAGAACATAGCTCAGTTCGGTTGGGCCTTCCACTTACTAATCCTGTTTTCCTTAAGGTTTTCCATAGGCTGCTATGTTGGCCATAAAAATGTATATCTCTGAATTCTCTGCTGTTTGATATTTGTCTTTTCCTGCCACCTCCATAGCACTTTGATAGCCAGAAAAACTAGTTTTGATTTTTCCTCTTTTCTCTGTAGGTGATGGTGCCAATGATGTCAGTATGATCCAGGTGGCTGACACTGGTGTGGGAATATCGGGCCAAGAAGGCATGCAGGTATCCAAAGACAGCTGCAAACAGTGTCAGGTTCTATTTAAAATCAGTTCAGAGTGTACTCTGGAGACCCAGTAGCTCCACAGTCCATTCCCTTACATGGGCGAGACTTCGCAGCCTGAGTTCACACTCAGGCCTCAGCATTCCACCAGGAGCAATCAGAAGCTGAATGCTGCAGCTCAAGCTCCAAACAACAGTTTGCTGCCTGTCAGTGAGCTCCGTATTACTCATGTCCTGCAGGGAAATGAGCAGCCAAAGTGTCAGTGTCAGTGATTTCTGTGCGTTTGTGTGCTAATAATGATGACAGCCATATTCCTGCTGGTGCTGGGTTGGACTGAGCTCTGGGTGTTAGTTGTAAAGTCTTGTATGGAAGGGGATATCTGAGTGAGGATAACTTGGCAAGCACTATGTATAAAAAATCATAAAATAATAATTTCCAACAGTGGGTAAGTTGCTTGGTTGGCAGTATCTGAAGCTTGTCTTTAACAGTTTGGTTATAGCATATCCTTTTCTTTGTGTGTGTTGCAGGCTGTGATGGCAAGTGACTTTGCAATCTCTCAGTTTAGACACCTCAGGAAGCTGCTGCTTGTCCATGGTCACTGGTGTTACACCAGACTTACTAACATGGTGCTTTACTACTTCTACAAGAATGTGGTATGTAGCCGTTCCATTCCAGGGAAATCACAGTTTATGTATTTTTGAGCACTGAAGGGTTTAGTAGGTCTTCATTTTCTTCTTTCTCTTCCTATTGTGAATGGTTTCAAAAAGCATGTGTCAGACAATTCAGTTTCCCATTTGTCTGCAGAGATCAGAGGCTCTTATTTCTTGGACTAAATTTCCCACTCAAAGCCATTGTTTGGTTTAACAGTGGGTGACGGGCATTACTAATATGGTGGCAGCATGACTATTTAAGCACGTCTGTCCGATTTTGAAATGTTTCCACAGATTACTTTAACCAAACCTAAGACCTACTGGCTTTTCTCTTTTTTTTAAAGCATTTGTCAATGGATAAAATTTCATCATGTCATCTTTGGCTTTTCAGGCCTACGTGAACCTCCTGTTTTGGTACCAGTTTTTCTGCGGGTTTTCAGGCACATCAATGACTGACTACTGGATCTTGATTCTTTTCAATCTCCTTTTTACATCAGTGCCACCCATCATTTATGGTGTCTTGGACAAAGATGTATCTGCAGAGATACTCATGGAACTCCCACAGCTGTACAAAATGAGCCAGAAATCTGTGGTAGGTGACAGAGTGTTTTGCCTGAAGCAAATTGAAATGGTCAGCATTTGAGCCATTTCTGTGTTTCTTGTATGTTTCACCTCAGGCAAACATTGTTTTAAATTGCTTTTTCTATTAGAAAAGTGTCTAGGCCTGTGCAATATGTGCACAAATAACAACCTGTTTTTCAAAAGATTTTGTAGGCTCTTTTCAGCCATAGACCCAATCTTATCAGACATTTGGATGATAAAAGAAATTAAGGACTTCAGGTAAAGCAATGTACTAGACAAACGTTGTTACCAGCACATTTATTTCATTCATTGTGTCAGCTGTCAACATGCTTCCTCAAACTGGGGTTTGTTTGAGCAAGGTAAGGGCACTCTATATACTCTGTGCTTTTTCTTTGTCATATAAGGGTCTCAAGTGCCGAAGAACCAGAGCAGATTAATTTGAAATAATCCTCAAAGAAGTTCTGTCAGTCAGGGTACTTCTCACTTTATAGGTATGTTCTGAAATTTGCCTTCCCACCTGAAAACACTATACATCATACCTGGTTCTATCAGTAGATTCTGTCCAAACGTTCAGCACAGAAAACCGCAGGGAGTGGGGGAGTAGGTTCTATATCAAAATCAGTGGGGGTTTTCCTGGTTTCTACTTTGCTTAGCATGAATTCTAGCGTAATTTAAACTTCATATTTTTAAAAATTTAATAATTAAAGTAATATCTTTATTATAACAATTGAAGGCAGTGATATACTGAGCCTGAGACAGAATAGATACAAATAGTCCGGAGAGAGGAAACACTGATTATATGAATCACCTAAAACTCAACATTTTCTTTATGATCAGATCCTTACAATATCAGACAGGACATTACAAGGCATTTCTTTAGTAAGAGGATGGTCATACACTGGAACAGACTTCTTAGAGGTGTGGTCAATGCCCCAAGTCTGTCAGTGTTAAGGAGGCATTTGGACAATAACATGCTTGACCTTTTGGTCGGACCTGAAGTGGTCGGGCAGTTGGACCAGATAATCCCTTCCAACTGAAATACTTTATTCTGTTCCATTCTACTCTATTCTAACAAATAGTACTAAAAGAAAAGAGCTACAACATGTTGTGTACTAGTGTTGTCTCATTTATTATAACCTGGCAGAAGTTTAGGTCTGGTCTAGAAGGGAAAGAAGGTTGTACAATGAATGGACAATTTGTTTGGCTTATTTGTGGACTTCTACATTTCTTTTTATATACCCTTAAGTATTTTATGTTGCTTGGTTTACAGTATTTTTGAAAAAAAAAGTACTCTTTTGGTACCATTCCAAACCTCTGTAGATTGGCTTGAGCAGGTCTGTACTTGGTCAGTCATAGAGAATTTTTGTTAAATAAATGTTGCAAGGCCACATGGTTTGTTTTGATCTTCAGGATATGTACAGTATAGTGATCTGAGCTGAGATGAAGGTTTTGAAGCAACATAATCAGAATTACTGCATTACATAATATATTTTTTTCTTTTCCTTTTTATTCCCTTATCTTCTGTTAGTGTTTCTCTCTTTTGTCCATCCCATCATTCCTTCCTCCGTTGTTGGAGTTATCATTTCCTTTCTTGCATTGAAGCACAGGGAAATAATTGCTTGGAATTAAATACAGTACAGAAGAAAGAGAAGTGCTTTAAAAGTTGCAAGAATATGCAATATCACAATATTGCACCATGACATCACAAGTGTACAGCTTTGTATAAACTGTAAAAAGTAATGGAACAGTAAATGGGATTCATCTTCAGTAGTTTAAAGCACTTTCCTGAAAGGGAAATAAGTTTCCCACATCACCTCCAGACAGCAGTTCAGTTCTTGAAAGGGCTGAATTGCTCTTTAGAAAAACCCATCTCTCCACTAATCGTAGAGGACATCCTGGATGATTAGACTTCTCACCTATGTGTCTCAGTTTAGGAATGGGATATACTGAGCCAGAGCATAGGCAACTATGATTTGTGGATGGTTGATGTGTCATAGTAGTTTGCTGCTACTGAGGGAGGAAGGCTTATTCTCTTCTCCCTTCTTTTCTTCCTGTTCCCTCTTCATCCATATAGTTAAACCATCTTCCTTATGCCAGCTCAGTTATCCCATCAGGTCCTCCCAGGAGCTGATTTAACTCACTAAAACAGCAATTTGTTATTCCAGCAGAAAAGTGAGTTGATTTCTCACATCTAATGAGTTAGTTTAGCTCACAGAGGAGTCCCATCTGCACAGAGGAGTCAAACAGCACATGTAACAAAAAAGGATGGAGATAGAAGAAAGTGGAATGTGGCATTCAGTGATGGTAAGCTGCAGGGTACTTCCCTGTCCACCAGCCCCCTCCCTTCCTTAGGACTCAGTTAGCTAAGGCTCTGGTATGTCCGTTCTGACAGGAACAGCTGCAAGATCAGAGTTCCCAGCACTGGCTGCTGATTTAAATACTAAGTTAGTTATATGCATGGAGGGAGATCTTCGTTCTAATAACTGAAACACAAAAGATGCCTTTTTCACTTGCAAACTGACTGGAATTACTTCTGCAGATAATCTATGCCCAGATCCAAATTAATGCTAATTAGGGATGCACCAATTTGTTCAATTTGTTTCAATGCCATTATGTTTTTTTCTTATAGGCTTACTTGCCTTCAACTTTCTGGATAACCTTGCTGGATGCTTTTTACCAAAGTCTTGTTTGCTTTTTTGTGCCTTACTTTGTAAGTACTGGCTACAAAATACGTTTATACATTTTGACATACTTAAAAGCTAAGCAAATTAGAGAATAGAATGAAGTATTTGATTTTTACTTCCTTGTATATGAATGTATATTAATAAGATCATCACTGGAACAGAGCTGAACTGTGCAAATATGTATGATATTGAAATTATTCCTGCCACTTTGTATTAGGACTATATGTAAAGAATATTTGACACTGACCACTGTCTTTCTTTCTTTGCAGACTTACTGTGGCTCAGACATAGATATCTTTTCTTTTGGAAACCCCATAAACACAGCAGCACTCTTCATAATGCTGTTTCACCTTCTCATTGAGTGCAAATCTGTGGTGAGTACTTTGTTTCCCAAGGAGTATATTTCTAACAGAGTATGTTCATACAGCTTTCAGTAAAACTAAATGGAAGAAAGGTCTTCATATACAAAACAGAATAAGTATAAAAGGGTCAAACCCTAAATATTGTATTTATGTGACCATGTGAGCTCTCCTAATGCACCTGTCATTGGAACCAGTAGAAATATGACTAAAATTAACAAAATTTGGCCTCGGAATTATTTGCAAATAGTAAAAGGATCCTGCTTTATTAAGGTAGGGTGGTTAGGGGGATGTTGATTCAGTCTTGCAAATGGTAAAATCCACCAGTGATCTGCTGAAACTTCCTTAGTTCACAGAGTTTGCATCTCAAAGAAAACAATGTAAATTGTTGATTTTGAATGCTTGGAACTGATGATCTGCTCTGTGGCCAGGATAAACAATTCAGAGGTGTATTTTGATGCCAAAACTGGAAAACCAATATGCTACAGAAACATTACTTCAGTTTTTAAATCTGCACAAGCTAAAGCATCTGCAATAGCTTGGATAAATTTAGAGCCCTTACGAGGGTAATACTTGGGATTTTGGCTTAATTTTAAAGAAAATACAATAATGTTTACAGAAGGACACTTATAATGGGTTTTGTTTTTTCTTTGACTTTTTAAAAATATTTTTTATCATTGCTTTGTAAGGGATGAAATATCAAGTTGTGACTCAGTCTTTTCATTGTTCTTTTGGGAGTATGGTAATTAAAATGTCTTTATTGAGAATATATGTATAGCATGAGTGTATTTACACTCTGAGTAGAAAACTTTACTTAAACTGGTTTTGTTTGGCATTTTTTAATGTTGGAAAGCTGTCAGACCAATGACAATGTTGTTTTCTTAGTAGCTGTTGTAGCCATTTAGTGTAAAATTACAGAAAACGCCAGTGTAGAAAGGTAACCGATGTCTCAAGCAAGATATATAAGGGTGGTGTCACGTGAAGATCTCACCTCCATTTGCTTGAGAAAGCTTTCAGTCCTGCCAGTGGACGAGGCAAATGTCTTTCACAAAAGAATGAAAAGCTATGAATTTATGAGAATTAAAAAAATTAAATGTCTGGAATACCTATGTACTGTAGAAAAAAGGCTCCATTCTTTCTGGACTCCTTTGTATGAAATTAGGAATATTGTCTGAACATGTGTATTCCCTGTTACGTTAAACACCAGCCCTTGGAGGAAAAGTGTGCATGTTCATGCACATACAAGTGTAACAGGTCTTTCTGTTTCACAGCTTAAATCTTACTTCTTTCCTTTTCTGAATTGCAGACATGGATACATACAGTAGTTATAGGTGGCAGCATCCTGTTTTACTTCATGTTCACTCTGGTTTTTGGAGCAACCTGCAAAACCCACAGCCTACGATCAGATTTTTACTGGATCATGGAAAAGCACATGACAGACCCAGTATTTTACTTAGTTTGCCTCCTGACTACTTGCGTTGCTCTGCTACCCAGGTGTGTTTCTGTTTTATAATTGTAGATTGCTGCTGTTACCAAAATTAGTTTTCTGTGAGTCAGTGATGTTATGAATCTCTGGCTAGAGGTCTTTCCCCGCTATCATCCCCCAATAAAAATGAAAATTTCATGACTCTACCAGACCAAGCTATGTGAGGACAACTTTTTAGTGCCATTTAGTTCTCCAAATAAATTTCAGTAATAAAACATTTATTTTGTGATTTATATAGTATTAAATATTGTCTTTGAAGGGTAAAGAAACAGTAATTTTTGTAACCACAGAGTTCGTAATTTATATACAAACCAGTTAAATTAGTGACCAAAGTTGGACATGTACTATATATAGACAAAGAAATACTGTGCTTAGTCTGTGTTTATTTGTGAAACAATTTTCTGTTTGAAATTTATGTCATGAATATATAGAAGAGTATTGAGAACATACAGGCTTCTTTGTGGGGTGGAAACATGCTGACTAGATTCGCAAGGGGTTTTGATTTTTTTGTCTCACTGAAGAAGTTCAAGTTCAATCATTCATTCACCCTGGAAGGGCAGTAGCGTTGGATGGAGGTGGCAGACTCCAGCATGCTGAGCAGGGAGACACCTGAGCGAGCCAACAGAGTGAAACAAACCATGTGAAAACCAGTGAAAAATACTTCATCAAACCCTCTGTTTAGCTTTCTTTAGTAGACACAGCTATCTTCATTTCACTGGCTGAGCATGAGCTCAAGTCTGCAGCCTACTACTGAAGTGCCTCCAGTGCTAATTATTCATTTTTCTGTGTTATGTCTCTTTCTTTCCCTCTTACATCATTTCAGAAAGAATGAGACTTGAAATTGAATTGCAGAGACAGATACTGAGAAGAGTTGAGGAGAATAAGTGCTGTTTCCTGTTTACCTGAAGTAGTTTTATATCATTAGACACAATCTGAGCACATTTTCAGGATCAAGTGCTGTAGTACAGGCTGCATAAATTATCAGTCCCACCAGCAGGAAAGCTGGCAGAGCCATGGCTGTAGATGCCTGCAATGGCCACCAAGAATTAAGTCCCCTTTGAACATGTCTGATCTGTCTTAAGCATGTCATCAAGAGTTTTGCTGCACTCACTGGTGATCATGACTGATCTGATCTGACTGATGGCTTTGGCTGACACTTCAGCAGAATGACAAACCATGAGGTGCAAGAAACACGTGGGCTCTTCCCTTTCCGTTGCTGGTCGCAGCTTGGTTCAGGTGGTGACAGTAGAGCCTTGTCTTTCACACACAGTAAATCTCCCTTACATGATAAATTAATAGATAAAGGCTGTTCTGGGACTTTTTGATAGGGCTGCAGAGAGCCAAGGTAGGATAAAGGTTTCAGCTTGGTGCCTACTTCCAATGTGCGGCTGTTCAATTTTGAAGAAGACAGACATAGTGAATTAAAGGCAAAGTATTTAGAAATTCCTTAAGTCACATGTGCTCTCCCATGTCAATACCTCAGAAGATTTATAGCTGTTGTGGCTAATTGCAACTTTTCTACTTCAGTGATTTGAAGCAGAAGTGCCCATTGTGGGACTACTGCTGCTCACACGTATGCTTTTTTCCATGCTTATTTCTGATATGATCCTTTGTATGGTGCTGAAAAGCCCCCACTCAGGGACATTGTGAAGCCAGGGGGTCCTCTGCAGCTTCTAGTGTGAGGGAGTGAGATTGGGGCTTTCACTGGAGGTTTTAAGGAGAAGTTCTCTTACAGAGGGACAGAGAGGGACAGATGTTGGATGCCTTTTTGACTGAAAATTCACTGCAAAAATCTATTATTAAATCCAACCTAAGTCGCCCGTTAAGTCAGTTCTAATATCACAGAATCACAGAATAGCCTGAGTCGGAAGAGACTTTAAAGATCATCTAGTCCAGGAACTAGGCTGCAGCTTTAGGGTTACTTGAATGGTGTTTGGTTTCCTTCAGTCACTGGAAACAGTTTTGAGTTTTCTTTTAAACCTCTTGTTTGTAACTGTGTTTATTTTTTAGATATTTGATAAGAGTTCTCCAAGGAACATTGTTTCCATCTCCAGTGCTGAGAGCCAAGTACCTTGTCAGACTGGCCCCCGAGGAGCAGAGGAAAGCAATTAAGAGATGGAAAGATGAGTGCAGTGTGAATGATAGAGTGGAGCTCCAACCTACTTCTGTGCCTTCCAGCTCAGCTGCAGGTGCTGTATCAGACAAAGAAAGCACTGACAGTGTTTTGCCAGCATCTAAAACACCTTTTCAGACATGTTCAAGAGATGGGTTAGTAGAGAACACCTCCTTCTTACCAGACATTCAGGATGAGTCTGGGAGTACAAGTGGCTTGAACTCTGAAAAGACAGAATTTATCGAAGAAAACTAATACTTTTGGTGATAATAGTTCGTGTGCCAAAGTCTCTATGTGTGCTTCTGAAAAGGGCAGCAGTGCTGTATCTTAGCACACAAAGCAGTTTAGAATTCTGTTTTGTGTGAAGAAGATGCTTTACTGTATTTTACAAAGTTGGAATCCTAACTGGTTAAACGCAAGTGTAATAACTGCTGATTTATGCCATGCCGTAGTTTTGTTTTCTTCAGCCAAGGTAGATGATGAACACATTTCCTTAAAAGCTTTTTTGTTTTATAAAACTTTCCAATAATTTATTAAGACATTCAAGGTCTAAATGTCTGGATTGTTTTTTGTATTTCTTCACACAGTAGACTTTGCATACTGCTTATTTCTTGTATGCAACATTGCATAACACCTCATGGTGTTATGAACAGGACACTGCACGAATGTGGATTTGCAGAATCCAGTTCAGGTAAGTCAGCCTGCTCCCTTACACTGCTGCCCTAGAACCCTAGCATGCCCTGGGATCCACCACTTGCTGAAGAATTAAGTAAGCAACAGGGCTGGGATGCAGCCACCACTTGCTGAAGAATTAAGTAAGCAACAGGGCTGGGATGCAGCAACTGGTTGGCTTGTTTCAAGACTTTTTATTACGTGCTGTAGTGTGTGTAGACAGTAATTTGTATAACCACTGTGGTTGTTTGTTGACCAGGCTATTGCATGGGCCATCTCACTGATGGACAAACACCATTTTAACCATCAGTAGAGAAGCCCAAATGAGACACATGTAACATGTCTTCCTCGCCTTCCTCTCCACAAAAAGAGCAAATCCTAGTGCTGCCTTTTTTTTTCCATGACGGTTCATCCTCCTGGTATATCACTCCATTTTGACTCCATGTGCCGTTTCGTGTTACCTGCCACCAGATGGACTTCTTTCCCACCTCACACAATTCAGATGTTGGCTGGCTGTCTTTTCTCTAAACTACCTCATGGCTGTACTGCAAAATTGTCTACCAGCAGCAGTGAGGAGGTCCAGTCTGTCTTCAGGTCTTCTCTTACAAATAGCAGCTTCTAGCTGATAACATCACTCTTCTTCATTCTCAGGTGTTTTCACATTCCTCTAGGCTTTTATAATAATCAGCTTAAGTGTCTCTAAAGGCTGCTCAAAAGAAGGCATAATGCATTGCATGTCTCACATTTGAGTGCCTCGTTGCTCATCTGTCTCCTAGATGAGTCCTGTCCTCTGCCAGTTTCCCACTGCTCACACACTGCACAAAAAGTGGCTGCAGTGCATGTAGCAACTTCTAGATTCCAGACTCTCTAAAACATTGCCTCCTTTTTACTTCCCTTCCCAAAAAGTTACATGGACAATTTAGAGAGGAACTTAGGAAATCTGTTTGTATTCACTAGCACCTGTTGAAATAAACAGTTTCCTCAGACTGTAGCTGCTAATGAATTATTAGTACTGAGCCCATTTTTTGGTTCTATTACTTTCTAAAAGTTTCTGCTTTCAAATTGCCAAGAATTGTGTGTTTAGTTTTAGGCACCATGTTTGGGGCAAGGGGTCTGCTTTTTAATTGAACCATGAGCTTTCCACATCAATGATCAACATTACATATTCCACATCTTTTAAGATCTCTGAAAAAATTTAAACAAATGCTGTGAGGTCTGGACAGCTGTTGCTGCACAGGGCAGATATTGGGGGCTTGCTGAGTTCATTCAAGTGCTGGTCACCACATGTTACCAAATGTTTAAAACAGCTCTGTGTTCAAAAGGTAGGATGTAATTAGGGCTGACTCTATCCCTAGTGTTAGTGAGGAGAGAAAGAGAAAATACAGTTTTTGTTTAGCGTGTAGAAGGAAAGTAGTGGAAGGAGAAAGTGATGACAGCCATTTCTGAATTTTTTTTTTTTTTAATTCGGTTCAACATACGACAAAATGTTTTTGGTAAGTTCTTACATAAAGTTAGTGGGGATATTTGAAGTGATGGCAGATTTTCAAATTCTAAGAGATCATGTCAAGCATGTTGGTTTGAGTTACATTTCAGATGTTTGTCTCTAACATCCTTCTTGCTGTGGGGGGCACCTTGCCATGAGTGGACTCCAGGTTTCCCAAGTGAAACATCTCAGCTTTCTCGACAAGAAATGAGAGCTGCAAGGTGTCCAAGAAGATGGAAAACAGGTTGTGCAGGGAGACAAGCTGGTACCAGGGCAGAATCATACAGGAAGAGAGTTACTGGAATGCAGTGAAATCATCTACTCTGCTCCATAGCCCCAAGGCAGGCTTAGTTCTACCCTTGTCATTCTTAGTGGGTGTTGTCCTGTAAAAAGCTCCCGAGAAACAAGAAGTACTTTCCTGCCCTCAAAGTCAAATATTGTTTTTGTTTTTATTGTCTGACTTGAGTGTTTCTTTTGCACTTTAAATCCACGGCCTCTCTGCACTTGTGGCCACTAAGAGGAGATTGGTCCATGTTTTACAAGTCTGTAACTCTATGACTGAGGTGTGTTGAACTTTGATGGGGAAGCTCCAGCACTTCCAGTGACCTGAGGGAGTGCAGGGCTCAGCTCTGTCCCCTCCTGTCACTGTGAAAAAGAGTTTGGGGACAACACCAGCCTGTGACCTGCCCTCTTGTTGCCTCTGCTGCAGAAGCAGAACCTACCAGCAGATTCGAGCAGATGATCATTTAGTGTCAGGAGTTTGCATTTTTTTCACACAAAAGCTTTAAGTATTCAGAGTAAGATCTTGCAAAACCTTCTGACTAAGCCATGGCATCAAAATAACTACATGAAGAAACGTGGGTGGGAGTCATCTGTTAGACCTGAGACCAGCTGCATGATGCCTCTGGGACATTTAAATTGCTATTATGTGACTCTTTACAAGCCTGGTCACTCCATCACTCACAACTGAGTGTGGTGAGGCTTTCAGGACACTGTTCCTCTCTGCTGGGCCTGTAAGTGCTTTTGTACCACTTGAAGTGGTGCAAAATAACACTTTCGTTTGTGTATGCGCATTGCATACTGATGCTGCATATTGCTTAAAATTGTCCTCTATAGGCTGTTTTATTACAGGACTTCAACAAGCAGTCTGGGTGATAAAATAATCTAAATTATCTGTTGGATAAAACTTTCTTTTGGGGTTGAGGTTTTTTTGTTTGATTGTTAGTTTTTTTGGTGTGATAATTTTGGGTGTGGGGGTTTTTTTTGTGGTGGACAAACCGCAGAAATACCTGAAAGCATTTGCTGTGATTACTCACTATCTTTTACTGAAGGGGAGATGAGGGTAGTGAGTCTGTAATAAAAGCTTCAAAATGTTAATTGGCCATAACTAAAGTAGTGCCAAATGAAGGGTGGAAACAAATTGTTCTCCCTGTGCTTCTCAACAGTTCAGTGTTCCCTTTATTATTTTTTTTAGCCTGAAAATGTCACAATTCCCTGCTTGCTTCTACACTCCTGCACTTAGGCACAGCATGATCCGACTTTTCCATTTTGAAAATAAGCTTTTTAAGAGCATCTCACAGGTGCCTTCCACATGTCATGAAGGGAAGCACAGCATTTACACTTCTTTAATTTTAAAACAAACCAAAACAACCACCTTCAACTTCCCCAAACTTTGCAGCTACACCTAGAACAGCCTTAACTCTGATTTTGATGTGCAATATTTGATTTACAGAAGGAAATACATGTTTTAAAATTTTTTCTTTCATAGCAGCCATACCTCTGCTAAACATTTGCAGGTGGCAGTCAGCTACAGCCTTTACTGAGTGAGTGTTTTGGCAGCACAGTGAGCTTTGGTCTGTACCTGGGGCACAGTTTGAGTTGATGTTTAGCCCAAGCTGTGTTTTTTCCACTGGCCGCAGCACAAGGCTGAGGACCAGCTAACACAGAGAACCCACTGTTCCCACCAGGCCTGGCTCTTGGCCAAGGCTAATGGGCAAGTTCCGAATGTGACTGTGTTAACATTGTTCCTATAGCTGAATTTCGGTGTGAGTTTTGTATTACTTGTTCCTGTTTTATTCTGGTTATGCTACTCTTGCCCTCATAGTCTGGCTTTCTTACTACAGTGGAAAGGTAAATTTTAACTGTTTTAAGCTTCTGTATGCTTATTATTTTGATTTTAGCATGTGTATATGTTGAAATTCTGTGTACGAGTTAAAAAGAGATCTATTATTTAAAACTAATTGTATTCTAGAGCAAAGATATAGAACAAAATGTGTTCAGATTGCAGATTTGATTGCAGGTTTAGTTTTTCAGATGTCTAAGTCCAGAGTAGTTGTTGGCAGCAGTATTCACAGTAATATTCTGTATTGGAAGCATACACTCAGAAGAAACCAAAAATTGTACAATGATAGTAGTGCCAGAATCTCCACGAGTATTGCAGTGCTAACAGGGCTGCTAAAAAAAGCCAGCTAAGGGTTCACAAATGCCTTTTGAAGGCTTCTTTTAGGCATTATTGCTGAAGTTATAACTTAATACCTCCATATTATCATTTAGTCTCTCTAAAGATTAAAACACATTTTCAGCAGAGAAGTTATTTGGAAAATGATTGTAAATTTTTATTAGTACAACTAGAAAGAAACACATTGGCTTGACTGAGTGGCATTGCTTCCATTTGGAGATACAGCTGTGGTAGAAGCAAAACCGACAAATGTTACCTTACAATGAGGCTGCGCCTGTGAGACAAACAGCATAATTGTGATCATAGCCATTATGTCAGATCACCGGGAAAGGCTTGATACCATGGAAGGAGGAGCATGTTTGCCTATTTCATGTGCACACATAAAAAAAGCAGTATAAAAATACATTTATAAAATTACAAATTTCCTCTTTACATGGAATGTTGTGTCAGACACAGTCGTGAGAAAGGATAAGACCCAAGTGCTCCCTCCTGAAGCCATTTGGGAGTGGGTTCAGCATGTAATTTCTTCAGACTGATCCCATATAGGACAGGGCTGGACCATATATTTAAAGAGGACTCTCCCTCATTTCCTGGGAGGGACTGCTTGGAAACTGGTGGTAGGCCAAAGCCAGTTAGTTAAAATGTGTAATTACGTGTTATCATTTGGTAATGCTAATATCTACATGAATGATTACATGTACTCTGGTGCTTTACAAAATTCAAAGCTGCTAACCACCATATTTGGTGGAGAGAAGCCAGGCTGGGTTGTTCATTCTGCAACAGCACCTCTTTGGGAAACAGACCTGGCCGGAACCTGTCTGACACCAGCCAGCTGGCTCTAACAGCCACTGGGCCACCTTCTCCTCAGGGAACCCTTGATAACCAGCTCCAGGACTCAGAGCTGTTCTGCCCTACAGCCACAGAGATCCCAGCCCCAGAGGAAATCTGAAATGAGGACTGAGAGCTCCAGCCTCCATATCCTTGAGGCAAGGGCATCAATACCCCGCATCAGCTGTAATCTACTTGCTCTAGAAAAGCATGGTCAAGCTGCTTTCTCTCATTTACAGCTGGGGGAAGAGTATTTAGTGTTACGGTAAAACAAAAAATCCTTAAGATATTAAAAATTAAAAAACCCCCGAACAATCAAACCTAGCAAAGCCTCGAAGAGCTTTCCTTCTGAGCATGAAACAGTGATTCAATAATCACTTAAATAGTTTCAGAATCTGTAATATAAATATTGAGTATTTATTAATATTCATGTCTACAGTGTGGTCTAGTGTGACTGATGTTCTAATGTTAGCAGTGTTAAAGGAGAAAATACAGAGATAAGAGATAAACCTGCGTTAAAGCAATAGATCTATGTAGATTAGTTGCAACATGATTACATGATTATTAATACCTGAAATGTCCATGTTTTAAGTCTTTTAATGCATGTTTCCACATATGGCAGTCATGCTATTGGCAAGGCCCTGCCTTGTTGTCATGGGGCCATGCCAGAGGTAGCAGAAAAGGTAATTATGTGCCTTAGGCTGCATTCACAGGGGACTAGGCACAGCACTGAAAACACAAATTTTAAATGCATTGTTCCCCAGTGGAATTTATCCTGTAATCCTCAGATTCCTGGCTCATCCTATCCTGGCCTCCCAAAAGCTGATAGCTGTGCAAGACATCATCTACAGCAGTTGATAAGACACACTTTCCTCTAGCATCGTAAAATGGTGCCAAGCTCCATTGTAACCTTTTTCAACCATACTCTCTTGGAGTTAAGGCTTAGTCTTTTACTACTGCAAAGAGCACTCCACATCTGGCTACCAAGCACCTGAGCTGGGCTCTTTGAGCCTTTGCTGGTGAAGCTGTTGTACTTTGCTTCTCTTATTTCTGATACTCATTAGAACAGAAGCTGGAATCCCAAGCCTTCTATCACTCAGATTTTCTTGCTGCTTTTTTCTTTTTCCCAAATGTTTTACCTTGCTGGTCGAAATTAAATGCAAGGTACAAGAAGAGGCCTATAAAAATTATCCAGTTCCCCAATATTTGGGAAAGTGCCCACACTGCATCTTCTTCATTTTAAATCTGCATTTTCCATCTCTCACAAGATGTCCAAACTAGCTGACTCTAGGAGGGGAAACCATTGCAGTGGCATTGCCAACCCTCTTATGTTTTTAGAGGGTTGGAGATGGTCAGTGCATGCTTTGTATGCTGAACACACTATACAAGGTGGGGAGGAAAGCCAGTGGGGCACAGGTTTGATAAATGCACTGCTCAGTGTAGTGCTGCTGAGACATGGGTGTTTCCTGGACACATTAGGACATTGGAAGCTTCAGAAAATTAAGTGGTAGAAGCTGTGCAGAGTCTGAACAATAAAGTTTTGGTCTGTGGTGCCTCCAGTGGTAGTTATGGGTCTGTTGGCCTACTGGTTCCTCCATCACCCCACAGAGATGCCCAAGCTGGCTCTGGGAACAGTTGTGGAGTCAGGACACTACAGGGTTATGCCCATGCAAGTTAGCCACCCTGAGGGACAAAATACATTAGCTCAGGCACACCAGGGGCATATGGCTACACACCTTTGGAGACCTGCACATGTGCTTTGATGTGTCCTGTGCCACATGGGCGTACAAACTCATCCATCTCTTCCACACCCTCCAGCGTGTGGTATGGCCCTGTCAAGAGTTGTCCTTGTGAAAGTATGTCCTGCAGTGCCATACGAATGCACCAAGTTCTTTCCTCATCACGAGAAGTCAGTGAAAATGCATGTGCTACTAACTGAATAGTATTAAAATAGGTTATTTTAAAAAGTTTTTCTAGTCTGTGCTACTGCTTAGTTTTAATAGCTGAAAGGCAGAAAGTGGTTGATTCTTTTCTTTTAAACTTTTTGCAGTGTTTGGAATAGCACCACAACACAGTTAAAAGAAAAGTCAAAAGGATTACTAATTCTACCCCAAAGTATATTCATGAGCAGAGGGTTTACTGGTAACATACACTGCATATTCCATAGCTCCACAACAAGAATAAGTAGAGCTTGAAACTCCTTTTCACAGAGTTTCTGGACTGCAAAACCTTCAGTGCTGAAGTGCTGATTCCTTTTTTCTTTTGTCTGTCAGCACGATTCTTACCATCTGGAGTTAGTTTAGCAGAAAGGTGTGGATGTATATTTGTCTTTCAATCCACTCAATAAAATGTGACACGTTACTGTAAACTCCAGGTCCCAAAACCTTGGAAAAGCAGACAGAGCCCCAAGATGTTAAACCAAACAAAGTCCAGCGCCCTGCAGTATGCTCGCACACAAGCGGTCCTCCACTGTCACCCTGCAACAGGAAAGTTACAAACAGTCTATTATACATGTGGCCAGCACTCATGGTTAAAGTTGTATCATAGTTCCTACAGCCATTTGCCTTTAGCAGATAACTCAGCTGTAAAAACCAGCTGCTCTGCTGAACTGTGTAGCCACACACAGCATTGCCAGTATTTATTACCCATTACATTTGTACAAAAAATTACTGCAAAAGGCTCATACAAATTAAAAAGTTAACTAATACAGATAAACCCTAGAGTCTTCAAGCAGCATTTCATTATCATAAAGATAAGTTGTTTACACCAATATTAACAATAATAAAATAATAAATAATAATAAAATAATAAAAGTTGGGTTAAAGAATGTAAATAGACAGTTGCCATTCCTAGAACAGATAAAGTATGCTACACCTAATTAACATCACAGTGCTTTAATTTCTAAAAGCAGTTTTGGCTGTTTCTCCTTAGAGAGAAGCCTACCATGCAAGAGTCCACGGTGCCAGATTCGTAGCCAGCACACAGCATCCTGCTGGTGATGATTTTCATGTCAAAATATGACTGGCATTGTTCTAAGGAAATTATGCGAACTTCTCCTTCTTGAAGCTTGAAAGGCACTGAAAAACAGAATAGAGTATTAAGTATACACTAATTCACAAATACTTACCTATTAGGATTCCATGAGATTTGACAAACATTTCCATTGGGATAAATTATAAATATTGCTCTCTTTATATGTATTAAATGTAAGGACCACTATGTGTTGCATTCTGGAGAAGTACTAAGCACGTGGGGACTGGTGTGACGTTGGCTGTTTATTCAGCTTTCACACCTTGACGTGATGCAGTGTGCAACTTTTAAGATGGGGGCAGTAGTGGCTGGAAAACAGTAATGTGAGGGAGGTGGACAACAGGTTTGATTCACTGTTCCAGGGCAGGATCTCCCTGTGTCTTGGTGTCTGTCATGGTAAAACTTGGTAATAATCACTGCCATTTTAGTTATGTTTCGGTAAATTTGGCTTACAGAATGTACCAGGAAATCAGAATTCAAACCTTATGAAATTATGTTCAAGAGACAATAGAAGACTTCTTCCTAGTCTAAACAACTGACTGAGCTCAAATTCTAATCAAAGTTGTTCAACCTAGAGTATGCAGTACTAAATGCTATCTAGCCACAGTGGGTTTTGATGCTTCCTAGCATAAAACCTTTAAAATCAACACTGACCACACTAGATAACAAAGAACCATTTTCCATTTACCCGTGCTGCAAAAGCATTCTGCCAGAGTTTTTCTCCTGACCTCATATAGATATATTTTTAAATGGGTAGAGATGCTAGTAAACAGCTTACCCTTCATGTGTGCAATTTAATTTTTACCGCATCTAACCTGGCCATTACAACTGAAGTTCCACTGAAGCAATACAGAAAGGAAGAATTCCTTATTCAGTGAATGAAAAAGCAATCCCCAATTACCATAATAATAGCAAAGGGAGAAACACAATGGCTAGTGCACTAAAAGTGTTGGGGCCAGGCTGATCTGCATACTATTTATGCAGAATCATTTTGCTTGAACAAAGATTTACATAACACAAGAGTTCTTGTCAAGGATTGTGGCAGCCCCAAAACAAGAAAACACACTAATGTTCTGTTCAGAGATACAAAAACAACACTTGTGATTATGGAATTAATTGTGTCACAAGTACAAAATGTGGCACAGAGTGCTGATTCACGACCCTGTTCGTTCAGCCTGTATGCCAATGCTGCCAGTGCCTCCAGCTTTCACTGAGCCAGGTGTTTCTTCCACACTGATGATGTGATACCATTGCAATAGCGTTCTGAGTGCAACTCAGTTGGGTAAAATCATAACTAATTCAGGTGACTTTCTTAATAGAATTTTCCAGATCCTCAACATTTTAAAAAATCAAGCCACGGTGTCTAGGTAAGTATTAAGGAGCGTAAATTGAGGCTGCTGCTTTGAAAAAGCTAGACTATAATCACAGCTTGATCCCTTCAAGAGTAGTTACACTTCCCTAGTATTTACTAAGATCCAGTAATAGTATGAATGGAGAAAAGTTTGTAACGGGATCACTTATTTGATTAACTCAGTAGAAGCTTCACATGTTTTTCAAAAGTCCCAGAAACATTCATCTTACTTTTGTTGCCCATGTGTCCCCAGCCTGTGATGTAGCAGTAGGTATCTGGCTGAACCAACTGGTCCTTGCTGGGCAAGCAGACGGGTCTTACATAGCTTGTCTCATTGATATCCTCATCTAGTTCCACAATGCTGATATCATAGTCTACAACTGCTCTGTTGTAGCGTGGGTGCAGGATGATGGTCCTCACTAGTCGGGTCTGCATGAAACCTGATGGATGATCAAGATTGCTAATCCCAAACACTACTTTCCAGACAGCTGCATTTTCTCTCCTTTGTAAAGAAGAAAAAACAAAGTGAAATTTAAGTCAAGATCTTTCTTGTAAGCTAAAATACCCAAGATTTTTTTTCTCCCTTTTTGCACACTGCACTTTGCAAAGCATAAAAATACTACAAGAAGAAAACAAATATTTACGCATTATTCCTTACAGCAAAGATCTGAGCAGCAGAAGTCAATGCTTTCCATTTCCCTCCGGCTTGTAATCAAATATATTAAAACTCCATCAAAAGATCTGTAACCATGTATTAGTTGCTGTATTAAAGGCTTTCAAAGTCATCCCTTGGATCCTGCCCAACGTTAGTTGCTCACATGCTCGGTGGTGGGCACATACAAATTTCACTGGGGTGAGAACATTGTTCAGTAGTCTGCTGCTGACAGCAGCAAGTCTCACTAAAATCCCTAAGGAGTCTCAAAGAAGCAATTATATTGTGTAAATTAAATATTTTATAATAGCCATGGGAAAATGTCCCTTATTTATTCAGCATTCAGTCTGTGCCAAGTATACTTTCTATGCCTAAGCTCAAAGGGCACTCATACAATTGTTTAAGACTCTTTTGGTAAACATTCAAGAGCACAAAGCAAGGATACATATGATACAAGGGGGAGCACTGAACTATTGTCTGTTGAGACACATCAGAAAAACCTAGATTTTATTAAAGGATTCAAGGGTGTAATCTCTTGATCCTAACTGGTCACAGGATAAATTGCAGGTTCTTCGTGGGTTTCTACTTAGTCTGTGATTCTAAAAGCTCTCCAAAAGTCACCATTTTTCACAACTGCTGAAAGACAACTCCATGTAACTAAGTACCTTTGATAGGACTGTAGCTTATTCAAAGCAATGTAAATAAAAGCACGCAAAATTTCAGCATTTTCATAGTAATCAACAGGATTGTAATCCCTGTAATTTGTAAAGAGATTTGGTTGCTAAATCAAGACTACTTTTGAGAAAGGAGTTGATCAAGAGTTAACTCATGTAAGCACGACTTAACTATTAAGAGACAGCAAATGTTAATCACAAAACCTAAGAAGCAGGATTCGCCTTAATCTTGTCAAGAAGAACAGAACCTGTTTGAAACCAGCACAGAAACCACTGAATCACCCAACAGAGGACTCCAGAAAGAAAGGTGAAAAGTGCATTGTGATGCAGACCACTAGCCTTCATCAGAAAGACCCCTGAGGAAGAAGAGGAGCCTTCCTCAGGGCGACCACCAGAGTACACAGTGCACGTGTGGCATGTATGCTAATAATATGAATGACTTCTGAGAAGTAATTTGTATAACCACTCCTATCCCAAGGAATGTGATGAATATTCATCGTGTATGCAGTGCTCTGTGTGTGTGTGTTCGGAGCAGCGATCCCCCATGCACCCGGCACCGATCCCCCACGCACCCGGCACCGTACAAAGCAAGTACCCACTTCTCTGTATCTGAAGTGTCTCTTGGCCTGGTTTGGGGCAATTCACTTTTATCTTAAGAGCTGGATGAAAATTCTGGCATTTCAGACTATAATGATCATTTTAGCATCACGATCCATTTGTGAGCTATAAAGTTACAGAAATTAAGTACTGAGAATATTCATATACTGTTGTGTTTATGACCATTGTAAAATAGCATTGCCTAGAGAAATAAGCAGTCACAACCAAAATGCATTGTCCTCCAAGTAAAAAAAAATCATTGATGTCTTGGATGCTTTGATGTAATGCATATCAAAATGATCTTGACAAAAGTCTGTGGACTATAATAAGAAAACTCGCAAATGACATGATGTTTAATGCAGCTCTTTCTATTTATGCCCTCTGCAAGTATTCATGGCTATTTGTATTACTGTTATATGGTCCTCATGTTTTGTATTCCAAACTTCCCATGAGTTTCACAAAATGGAGCATTTTACATAAGGGACCAGAGCACTTTAAAATCTCTTTATATTGTTGTCTTATCTGGTTGGTTTGGGAAATTTTTAAAATACTTTTATGAAAAAAAACCTTGTGACATCAAGAATGGTCTTGCTGATGATACATTAAGCTTACAAAAGGCTTCTTACAAATGAAGAATTTCAGGATTTCAGGCTTCTGGGTACATCCCCCCAAATCTATTCAGAAGGGCAGAAGAGAAAAAAGTTCATATAACTTCTCAATCAGTTATTAGGAATATCTTACTACTTTAAGGTCTTTAGAATATAAATGTGAAAGAAACTTTTAACAAGTTATACTCTGAGCTCACAGTGATATTATGCAGCTCTACGTGAGGGGTAAATTAACAGCTCCAAAATGTAGTGGCGCTTTTTCTGCATTTGACAAAACTGGAAGAATTTTTACTTTATAATGTGACAGCTGCTTTGCTTATCTTTCAGTAATGAGAGAAATCTCTTATCCAGGAAATTCAATAGCTGTCCAATATTGCTGAAGGCTCAACCTCTGTCCCACCCTTTATTTTAGATCACCAGAAAGTGTTCTTCCAAAGGACAGGAAATATTCCAGGAGTGTATTTAAAAATAGATGGAGAAAGAAGAGAAATTCCTTCTGGACCCAAAATCTGATAAAATACAGTATTCTTGTTTGTATTATTCAGGTTTAGCACACTGTTAGTTTAGAAGGACAAACACCAAAGAACTGAGTGTTTCAGAAATAAAAAGACAAAATGTAAATTTTTACTGAAAAAGGGAATGACTAACATTATAAAGAAATATCAGTTTAAGAAAGTCCTTCTTAACATAGAATTTCTGCTGGCTTAAACACAAAGAAAGGTGTTTAGTGCAGTCTAAAATAATTTCCAATGAGCAAGCACCAGTTTAAAGCAGGACTAAGCAACCATATGCCAGAGAAGTACTTGCTAACGACAGCAGAAAACACTTGTTTAAATTTTCTTTAGAAACTCAGTTAAAAAACTTTGGTACAAGACAAAAGAAATGGGGTAATAAACCTCCCTCTGAAATCTGTCGTTCATAAAAAAGAAATATTGGTTAGTTATTGATGATAAAAATTGTCATCGAAAAGCTGACAATAATCAAAACAGTTGTTAAGACATGTAAACATCCTCTTCACTTCAGACTGTCCCTCCACCACTGCCTCTGATACCAGGAGGCACTAAGTAGTTGTTAATACTGACTTGTTAATGATTGAAATCCTAATAGAAGAGTGGACTGTGTAAAAAGAAAAGGCAGTGACCTCAATATGTCATTTGCACTGTGAGTAAATACTCAGTTTTTCTTTTTACCAGTGGCCACAGCATTTTTCAGGGTCTTTTCTGCACTGGTACAGAGGACGATTTTTTTAAACCCATGGCAGTTGTATGACAGATATAGAATTAGTTTTTTGGCCTTTTTCCTTTTCCTGTTTCCTGCTGAAATTCAGGGCATCTTCATTTAGCTTTCATCAGTACAGGTGCCAGCGATGAATAATAAACCACGTGAAAACCGAAGCTGATGCTGGTTTGTACATTTTTACTTTCTTTTTTAGAAAGGTCTAGATCACAGGTCCCTGTGATTGGCCGTTCTGCAAAGGCCTTCACCTACGCCCCGTGTGTTTGGCAGAGGAGGAAGGACCTGGTCATTCACACGTGCAGGCGTAAAGGAGCAGTAAAGTGTTTGAGCCCTCTCACCCTTCGAAGCAGTGCGCTACTGTTAGGACCCATCTCCTGGCGATCAGAACGCAGCCACAGATGTGTCCGCTGGGCTCGCTCTGCAGGGAGCACTGCCACGGCCACCGGCCCGGGCGGCTGGTCCTGCCCCCGAGGATCCTCTTGCTCATGCGAGCAGCGGGGCGGCGGCCGCAGTCTGCGGGGAACAGAGCGCGTTAATCGGCACCGCAGGGGCAGCGCAAACAGCACCTTCTGCAGGAAAGCTGCGCACAGAATGGTGTTAACAGTCGTGAAATTACACCGAACGATACAGTAAATGAGGCAATCACCGACCGCACAGCAGTATCAAACACTGAGCCATTTTTACCCTTCCTTTCTATAAAGGATTTGCTCTCTGGTTACTGAATTTGCCTAGATCAGCCTGAAATATTAATCAAGCTAAGTCTGGGATCCTGACTTCCTTTCACTCAGGAGGTTTCCTGGGTTTATGTCTTTGTCCTTCTGTCAGCTAGCAACATGTCTGGCCTACTTTGTACTACCTATACTATAGTAAGAAGAATTGCTTCTGGAAAATCTGCTCAGCAATAATAAGGTTTTTCTTAAGTCAGTTGTGAGGTTAATGTCATGCCGTTTACTCAGCTACACAGCAGCAAACTCACTTTGCCTGTAGAAATTACTAAGGGAGAATATTTAAAGATCTGAAGACGTTCTAGTACTTTGTCCATTACACTTTACAAGCCACTTCCACTTGAAATTACACCAGATTCCCACCTGCCAGTTACTATTCTAAAATAGTCCTTCACTTTTGTTTCACTTTATATTCTGGATTTGAAAGATGCCAGACTTGTTATTTATCCTCTTTATACACAGTCTGATTTAGAAAACAAAAGACCACCACCAGTTTCTGCAATCAGCGTCCCAAGGGAGGATATGTTGCCATTGCATGTATCTGGGAAATTAGTGGTGAGGAAATAAATTGGAGCAATGGTTATTTGTAATTTACAGTTCTTACTGTGTTCACTTAATTTCATAGAGTAAGCAACTTATGTCAGAATAAAATACTTCCAGCAAGCTCCTTTGAGCTTTTTCCTTTCTCTGACAAGTAACCAATATTTTGATTAGTTTCCTATTATTTAGGTCCTGTCTCATAATGACTTTTCCCTGAGTCAAGCTAATTCATAGTTCAAGTTCTTCAGCAAAGCTCTCCTTGTTTGTAGAACATGGTTTCATCACAGATGAAGAATTTCTGCATTTTCAAATCACTTAAAATTGCACAACCTGCTGTGCCAACAGACTTGGTCCATAACTTTCTACTTCATGTTCTTCTGTCCCCTTGAACTTAACAAACAGATCACAGTTTCAGCCCCCAGGCAGAGAGTCTGCTAACCGCTCTGGTGGTTAAGGATATTTTCAGCAGGAAGTTTTATCAAATTACTTTTTGGAACCTGACTGCTGATAAAATTCCTTTTGTGGTATCGGGAATGGGCCACCTCAACACACAGCATCCCTGTCAAAATATAAGAAAAGCTGATGAAACTGAGTAGAGTAGGGAAAAATAAACCCAGGGCAAAACTGGATGTTGCAGAGGTCTATTATTTCAGAATGAATCCACACTAAACACCTGCATTTGTTAAAGAGATTTAGCACATATTGAAAAATATCTCTTTGATATGCACTTCTCTCTTACCTTCTTTAGTGCAAAAGAGAGCCACTTTGCTTCTGCTTTGACACGTCTGTCTAAATATTGAAACAAAACATGGTGGAAATCTCATTAATTGATTAATTTTAGTTAATTTGAAAATCAGCACAGGTATTGTATTCATTGCTGTAATTCAGCTGTTAAAAATTCCCCCAAACTGTAAAAAGAAACTCGAGGAGCTTCTTATGCCAGATTCCATGGTTTCCAGCATCTGCCTGAAGATAATTCAAAATATTAGTTCAGCTTTACAATACATTTCATGAGTAGGTGCTACATATTTTGCAGACTGCCTCGCTCCCTGGGCATGGATACAGCTCTGAGGTCAGCTGGGATGCACAGTCTGTCAAGTTCTTATTTATGAAAGCATTTGAAAGCACAGATTGCCAGTCTCCTCTTCCTTACAGTCAAAGGACAGGATTTTCTTTGAAATGCCTTTGATAACAGATGATCTTCCATGCCCTAAGAGTTTGGCTGTTTTTAAAGAATCCAGGAAGTCTGCATAAGTAGGCATTAAAACAACAAAACCTTATAATTTCTGTTGAAAATCTTCAGATAAGATTTTTTTTTGTCAAGGGAGGATAAATCACAGTTAAATCAGCAGGCACTGTTGCACAACTAGCTGACTGCCTTTTTATTTCCACACCTTTTTCATTCCTACTGTATACATGCTTTTCTGAGGCAGGTGCAGAGCTACATTGGACTGGATACACAGCTCATTTCTTCACCAGGTAATCCTTTGCAGACTTTAATCCCAGCAGCTAGGTAGTAGATTTCAAACTGCAACCATTTAAAAAGAGGCTGCATTTCATGTTAAGTCATAGATACTAATGTGGGCAAAACAACAGTGTCAGCCAACCCACCAGATTGCCTTGAATCTGGAATTTAACCAGACCTTTGTCCTTTACATTGCATATACCTCATTCATGCATATACCTGTGCAAATCAGTCTATTTCTCTTCCTGAAAATACACCATAAAATTATTTTTCTAGAGATAGTAGAGATAGACAACCAATTTCAGGAAATAAAATTTTGTGCACAATTTTGAGAGGCAAAGCAAACATACAGAATATAACTGAGACCAGCCATGCTCATGTTTTACACTTGTTTCTTTGACTTACCATACAGCCAGCTCTAAAGAGAAAACTTTAAGCTTTTATGTGTGCATTGCCTGTGCTGTGCCATTCCCTCTTATCAAAACTTTATGAATTAGTGGTGTATTTGTTAGTTCTTGGCCAAGTTCCCTTTAGTTCAGAAGCCTGGCAACTCCTTTAAACATACAACATACTCCACAGCACAAATGTTTTACACGCTGCAGTTGATCCAGATGAATACACCTGGACTGCAGGGCTCAGGAGCACTCCCCAGTCATCGGGACTGGATGCCTGATGCAGCCAAAACAAAAACAGCCTCACCCTTCATGCACCCTTCCCCTTTAGCTTCTCATTTCTTGTTATCCATTTTCTGAATTCAGGGGGACTGGAACATCGGTTTTCCTACATGTTACTTTCATTTATGCAGTAGATTTAACAATAATCCTCATTACTGATTACTAATGAGGATTACTAATCCTCATTACTTTAACTTGCACTTTGGGCAAAACTAAATCTTTTGCTGCTAGAATTTGTAACTCAGAGGCTCCAGATCTATTACTTCATAAGTTTCCTAGCAGACCTCTTTCAAAAATGTCAAAAAGTACCTTGAAATTTCTGCTTTGCACTTTAGTGACTGAACAGAATATGATTGTGGATCTGCCTTTGCATCTGGTCACAACCCAAGGTGTTTATTCTTGTATTACTCTGGAGAAAAGCATTTAGATACTGTTAGGCTAGAGGAAAAAGACAGTGAGAAAGGAAAATCAAAGAGTTAAAAAGACAACTTTCAAGTACCAGGCACTGTTCAGTAATGGCCCTTGTAGATGAAGAAATATAAATTAACTTAAAGGAATGGGGGAAATACTAATGTAAAACAAAAAAGGTACAAAATTGAGATGTAAGAAAGCAAAATTAGGTCCTTGCAGGCACAATCTTTTTAGTATTCCGTCACTAGGAAAAGTCTTGAGTACAGAAAATAATGGAGCCAAGCAAAAGAAAAATAGATTTCTTCCTCAGATTTTGTGTCTTCGCACATATTGTATCTCTGCAGTTATGCAAGACAATCTTTTCTTGTGAAACAAAAGGATTTTCTATGGAAGAAGGATGTTCTGAAAGGATGTTCTGGGTATTTTAAAGAGAATAGGGAAACCATTAATCTGCTTTTTGAAGAATGCAGTTGCCGATAGGGATTAGGCGGCTCTCCCAGTTTTTCCCTGGATTTCTAAGTTCATTGGCTCTTCAAAGTCACACTCTGAATGTCTCAACCGTGAGATCCTGGCTTCTCATTAGTAACTACCTGTTTAGTTGGGTTAATTAAAAGGAATATACCATCACCTGAAGCTGGAGCTAAGGAAACCTACTGTAAGTGGATATAGCCTCTACTGAAGAAGTTGTGGTTGCTCCAAATTAATGAATCCAGACTACACAGGCTGCAGAGGATGGTAAGATGTTGCTGCAGATTTCACTAGGTAGTACTTGCTGGACTTTCTTGCTCAGCAGAGATTTAATGAAGCTGTCTGGTCCAGGTGCTTCAAGGGCATCACCTCTGTTTCACTCAAATGCTCTTATTCTACCAGAACGGGCCCCTGAGGATTCACAAGATGGTCTCAAAAGAGAGTACAGTGGTTGTAGACACTAAAATCATTGTAGACTGCATCTTAACAACTTACATGAGTATGTGCTGGGATTTATACACAGATACCTTGGAAAAAAAGAGCTTACCAAAGAGTTTGTCATCCTGTATTGGTAAGTGACTACCCACAGCAGTGAAATAGGTCTTATTTACCTGTTACTTACCCATTCACTAGAAGTGCATGTAAAGTGGATGCATTTTTATTCTTCCAGTCTGAGTGCAGATTCAGCCATTTTTGGTCCTGCATTTTCTCATTCTCTATTACAATTTCTGTTTTGGATGGTCCTCTGAAACAAATGAAATACATTGATAGAACTTCTGGTAGGTTTCTATGTTACAGTTACAAAGGTGAAGAGGCCCTAACCTCTCCTGTTTACTCCAAAGATACACATCTGAATGTCATGGCAAAGCCATGAGTGGCAGATCCATAATTAGGAGAATGAAATCACCCCAAGAAGCCAGGCCAGCCACCATATGACTGTCACATTGTATTTTCTGACAAGAAGCAGAATTGGAATAGGGAACATCGAGAACCTTCTGGTGGCATTTACTGTAATGCACACATTGATACTGTTTCAACAGTTTCTTGGCCTCCCAAAATGCAAAATGGGTAACAGAAAAAATATTTTCTTACATTCCTGCCACTGGAAATCCATTAAAATTTAACAGTGAAAAGCAGTCTGGGTCGTGTTAGTAAGACTTGAGAGCATCTGTAAGTCCAAGCTGCCTGCTTTGTGAAACAGAACAGATCACTGGTGATGACGTCAAGCACGTTCTTCTGCAGCAACCTAACAGGTGTGTGAGGGTTAGAATGGTCCATTTTCATATATCTGCTTCCTCAGTCTAGTTATTGCCTGGTAGACTCAAGCCACTGAAGCAATTGCTATTTTATTAAATCTTGATTGCCAAATGGAAAATAATAGAGCTATTCTAAATTACTTGTCATGCAGCTTTCCAGCACAGAACCATTCATGATTAGCCATCAATCCCTGTCCATGACAAGGACTTTCAAGCAGTGCTCTCCCAAATGCTGGTCAAAGGCCAAATTCTAAATCCTAATTCATGGAAAAGAGAATGAGAAAAGTTCAGAATGTGATGTGTCCTTAAATTGGCCTCTGAACCCAATCTCTCATGATAGTACCTGGTAATGCCAGCCAGGATATTAGTTTAAGTCAAATTCTCAGTACTGACTATATTTCTTTTTAAAAAAATCTTTACAAAACACCAGCACTCTGTACCCACTTGACTGCATAAACTAGCAGAGATCAAAGAATTCTGTTTTATGGTAAAGTTGTCAGTGTAACCATATGGAAATATTTTCAGCACAGCTGGCAGAATAAACCAAGCTTTGAGGTCACGGCCCTGGATCCTGCCTGTTACATGACTTATTTTTCAGAACCTTCTCTGGTCATATTAAGAAATATCATTTCATGATCTACTAACCAGAATGTGCAGGCATATACTAACAAGTTTGCTGCAAAAAGAGTTTTCTTTCTCAGCGCCTGCTTTAAGCATACACATACAGATCTCCTCTTTTCATTTCCATATTTCCCACTCTTTTTCCTACCAAACATACCCAAACCTTTTTCTTACGATGACATTCTACCTTATGATCTTCTCTGAACAATGATGTTCACCATTTCCTGTGTACAGTACAGCTATGAACTTGTAAACAGTGTCTGATCTATAAAATATGCAACTCAAAAATGTACAAAAAGGTGCAAATATCATGCCATTTGATGAATCCAAATCTATATTATACCAAATACCAGATTGTTTTGATCAAACCTGCAGTTCTGAATTACAGATTACGGTGATGCTACAATCATAATTAAGGAGATATGTACTTCTAAATTGAGGTAACAACCTACAAAGCACTTACACCTGCATGAAATTTTATAATTATTTTACTTAGCGAAAGTAAGATCATGGCTAGGCCTTTTTTCCTTGGTGGTCACAGCTTGATATAAAACACTTGAAACCAGGATACCTTAATTTATATCTTTAGAATGCCTTCTATAAACATATATGTGTCCCCCTTGATGCTGTTTATAAAAGATTTTCTTTTAGATAGGCAAGGGCCGCCACTTGTTTCCTTTCATCTATTTAATGAGAAATAGCCAGAATGAAAGGGACCAAAGAGCCTCATTTCTAGATGAAGAAATCTGGAGACAATGGTTAGCATTTGTGTAGAGACCAGAGCATATTCAGAATTCCTAGAGAACGAGAGAACATGAGCTAAAAATCTTAGGAGTAAAGATTCAGGGTGGTGAGAGCTTCTGAGTGTGAGACTTTCAGAGGGGCTGCTGGACCAGGAGTATACATTACACCAGGGGCTGTAAATCACAGATAGAAAGGAGGGAGGTGGAGCAATGGGTACTCATTTTAGCCAGCCCCATCCTGTGCTCCAGAAACACAGCAGGGAGCAGGTTCTACTTGGTCCCTCTTGGAGCTGTAGCACACATGTTCTTCTTAGAGTAGACACATTCTAAAGAAAAGCTAAGAAGAATCTTTCAATGGACAGAGCCACATCAACTCACAATTCACAAGGATATTTGGCTTTACTGAGTATCTAAGACAACAAGGTTATTTTGCTAATTACTTCTAGACATCAAGCTACATCTTCAAGTTCAAAAACAGCTCTTCTGTCTGTTTTATAGTTTAGTGGCCTGCTGACGTTGCAATATCTTTCAAGATTTCAGGCCAAACAAATAAAGACACTCTTTTTATTAAACACTTTCAGAAGGTTCTTTTACTTCTCTGGAGTTTTCTGTTTTCCCCTTTGGTTTGCATATACCATAACAGCATTGCTCAGAAACTTGGTGTAGACTTTAAAGTAGTGCTCTCAGTTATCACCTATACTGCAGCGAAAAACAAAGTTGAAACAGTGCTTGTTGACTGAAACCACACATACTGGAAGACAGTGTGCAGTTTTGAGGTACATCAGTTTAAGGCGTTATTCAGAAACTGGAAAGGATCATGCAAATGGCTTTCAAATTTTCTAGCGGCCTCTGGCACTGATGTGCAATGAAGGATTGAGGGTACTGACCTTGCTTACTCTTGTGAAGAGAAGCTATGGGACAATTCAACGGCAACCTGCAACTGCTTGAAGAGCAGTTAAAATAAGACGGAAAAAATTTTTCTCAATAGCATGCATGGTAAAATATGGGGAAATGGCCTAGACCTACAGCCTTGGAAATCCATAGCACATGAAAAGGAAATACTTTTTCACTAGGAAGGTGCAGCAGCCCTGGAACAGAGACTCCTATCCATAAAGGTTTTCAAGACTTGGCTAAACCGAGCACTGGTTGAACCGATCCCATTTGGCAGTAGTTCTGCTTCAAGCGGGAGATGAACTAGATGTTCTCCAGATGCCTGTTACAGTGAGGATTTTATGATTCTTTTGCACAGCACAAACAGACTGTAGTGACCAGTGCCTACGATGAAGAGCTAAATCTTAAAGAAGGCCAACAGTTACTAGAACAGACTTTTCACATACCAGAGCATATTTTAACATTATAGTCACTGAATCACAGAATTAATTAGGTTGCAAAAGAGCTCCAAGACCATCAAGTCCAGCCAATGTCTACACACAGATATCTGAAATACCTACATTGCTTCAGGAAGTTTATTAATGGTATCTGCAAACTTAAGACATTCACACCATGGTAGGAATAATTCACACCTTTTGAGTGGTGATTTTTAGATCCTTCACTAGACTTTCAAAATAACATAAAATCCTACCTGCACCGCATGACTTTATAACATCTCATAGTGCTATTGGATGAAATTATTTGTGTACTGAAGTATTATTTTAAAACCCATGGGGTTCTAAAAATCTGAACAGACCATAAAAGTTTAATTTTCTCATATGTCTAATATCTGCAGTAAATCTTTATAGCCAGAAGAGCTACACTAGACCTTCTGAACTCAAACTGCTCAAACATAACACTCAGTGAATATGTTTTTGGGTTCCTGTAGTCTCAGCCTATGGGCTTCCTCAAGACTGCGGAAAGCTCTGGGCTAAAATAAGTTTATAATAGATGTATGACAAACAGCAATGTTTTATGACTTTTTTTCTCCTCTACATTTGAGATGATAGAAATACCAAGTTTAGTGGTAAAAGACAAGTGTGACTTCCACGTAGATTTTCATTTGGTCCTCTGCACTGCTTTCAAGAATGAAATGGGATTTGGACCTATGAAAAAATTCTTCCATGAGGCTTTCTTTCACTGAAAATTTAAATGTCAGAAAGTCAGCCAAAAGAAATCTAATGAGGCTATCTGATCCATTCCCCTAATTCAAAATGTGATCAACCATATCTAAATTCTGTCTGGCAGATTTTTGTCTGCTCTGTTTGTATATAACTTCAACGATGAAGAATCCTCAGCATTTCCAGTCAATATATTGGAGCATTTTTTTTTATAATGTTTATTCTAAATTTTCCTACTTGTTATTTAAGCTCATTACTCTGCCTTTTTTCCATCAGAAATGGAGAGCAGTTTATTCCTAACCTTCTGCAAATTTCAAGGCTCCTGTACCTCCCTCCCCCTAACTGACCAAGCAGAGTTTCCAACCTTTCTTCACAGACCATGCTTTCTAGGTCTGTGGTCATTTCTGCTGACCAATTCTCATTTAGTCCAAATCTAACACAAACTGAATACCACGAAGTGATAACATATAAACATTCTTCATTAATTCAGGCCATTTCGCCAGCCTGACAAAAAATTCTTAAATTCTAATCCTGTCCTCCAAAATGCTTTCAGATCCTCCCAGCTTGATGCTGAATGAGAAATTATCAAGCATGCTCTCCACTCTATCATCTGAATGACTCACAATACCGCTGTATCCTCCCAGACACACTGGCATGCGTCTGGCCCCCACCAATACATCTTTATGGTTTGACAATGAATCATCAACGTTCCCACATCATTTTATCTCTGTTCATAGCTCCTTACTTATTTCAAAAGTCATTTCACATAGTGTGAAAGTTAAAAGTATATCTTATCTGCAGTTTCTTCCCCATCCACAGTGTCTCTGGTATTCCAAGGAATAAATTAAGGGACTCTGACAAGATTTGTTACTGATAAATACATTCTGTCTGTTATTAAGACCTTATGCTTTTGTAATTTGTCGGTAATTCAAGTTAGGCAAGTAGTTTGTAAGTCTCTGTATCTCCTACTTCTATCCTTTCTAATGAAAGATGGCAAGCAAACAGTTTCCTTCATTCTCTACAACTTCTCAAACCTATGGCTACCACTATCATCAGCCATAATGGAGACCCTCCCAAGCCATAACTATTAAATGCTCTTAGATAATTTCAACAAAACTAGCTACTTTGAAGAGCAGTGTATTACCTATTAATTTCTTATTCTAGCCCTCTTTCCTAAGTCTTTGCTATCTTAGTAACATAATATGATTTCCTAAGGTTTCTTTGTGGTTTTGTTTTGGGGTTTTTCTTGCTTTGCTTTTTTATTCTTTTTTCCCCCCATACAATATTCCTGGCTTTTCTCATTCTTTCTCCAGATACTTATGGTTCTACACCAGTTCTTGTAGGTTTGAACTACATGTTCGCTCCCTCTGGAATTTCACTTCCCATTTCAGGTCACTGTACAGCTTACACCTTAGCCAAGTTAGTCTTGCTGCTTCACAGAAAAATGTCTGCTAGATCTAATGAACATCACAGGGCACATAAAATTCTAACATATCTAATTCCTTTAATCTAAAAGTTTCCTTTAATCTAAGTCAACTAATAAAAAAGTTTAATAACCTATAAAATCAGTTACTTGTAAAATCAGGCAAAACATTTCAATTTGCAGTAGCACTTACGTAACCCAACTCGGAATTTCTAACTTAAATTTTACTATTTTATTAATTTCAACTTAAAAATTAGAATATTTCTTTAAAAAATTTAATTTCAAGCTATGGATTCCCTTATGTGTGTTTTAGAGAGGAATTTCTAGAATTAAGAAAGAAAAACAGAACCCAGTCTGTGTTCTACATTATAAATGTGCTCTCAGTGGGGAAAAGTAGTGTTTCATTAGATAAGCTGTACAACAGAAATATTTAATAAATAGTTTTCAGAGCATTCTAGTCTGCTACCTGCTGATCACTGTGCATAACAGTCAAAGTTTACAGTGAAAAACAAGCATTATGTCTTGCATACTAAATTATAATGCAAAATAAAGAAAACAAAATAGAAGGCAGGGACTACTTTTCGGTTATGAAGTTTATCATTCTGTTTGTAACATATTTGGGATACTTCCGTACAGCAATGTTTTCAATACCTTATTCTCCCTATTCCATTCGGAAAAACTCCTTCAAATGCATTAAATTGCAAGTTCAGAATAAAGTATAATCCGTAAACTGGATTACTTCTTGCTTCCCAGTAACAGTGACACGCGTCAGTTTAGTTTCTCTAATTCCATCCTTGTAAGCCTCATGTGACAGCAGCTTTGAGAAAGGAAGCCTTGAGTTATGCCAGAAGGCAATGGATTACACGCATATGGGCACTAATTTAAAACAAATTAGGCCTATTTCAGGGCTGGAACAGCATCTGTTTCCTGTCTGAACGTATTGGTTAAGATGTTTCTTGGTCTTGAGCAGAATTCTCTATAGGCACAGTTGTTCCATAGAATATGGAGTAAGAGTTCAGAACCTTGATTTTAACGTCATTAAAATCAGAAATACCTGAAATTTTAATGTGAAAACATACTGCAACACAGAAAATAAAAATTAAAAGTATTCACTGCATTGATAGAAAAATTAACACATATGATTAAATAATTCTTAAATTTTTTTGGTAGAAAGTAGGTGATCTGTGATGATAATTTCAGATTTCAAAATCCCTCAGTCCTATGTCCCAGCTGATAAACTAGCCAAACCTATGAAGAATGAGTTAACTCATAATTATACTGAAAAAAAAAAATTGCTTGCTTGCTTTATCTCTGTGTGCCGGTTTTAGCTGGGATAGCATTAATTTTCTTCTCAGTTAGTCTGGATCTGTGTTTCAGATTGGTGCTGAAAACAGTGTTGATAATTGTGGGCTGTTTTCATTCTTGCTGAGCAGGGCTTACACAGATCAAAGCCTTTTCTGCTCCTCACCCCACTCGAACAGCGATGGGGCTGGGGGTGCACAAGGACTCAGTAGGGGCTGCAGCCAGAACAGCTGACCCCACCTCTCCAAAGGGATATTCCACATCACATGGCTTCATGCGCGGTGTGTAAAGCAGGAGGAAGGAGCAGGAAGTTGTGGGGGGGATGTTTGGAGTGATGGCATTTGTCTTCCCCAGTCATCATTACAGGTGAAGGACACCATGGAGAAGGCTTAACAGCTGCCTGCCCGTGGGAAGTGGTGATGAATTCCTTGTTTTGCTGTGCTTGTGTGCATGGCTTTTGCTTTACCTATTAAACTCTCTTTATCTCAACCCCTTGAGCCTTCTTACTTTTACTGTTCTGCATTGTCTCCGCTGTCCCACTGGGAGGAGTGAGCAAGTGGCTGTGCAGGCTGAGCTGCTGTCTGGCACTAAACCACAACACTCTCTTCTCTCAGTCTGTAAATTATAGGTTTCATAAAGTATCTTTTTGTAGCTAAACTTACAAAAAGACCATTTGGGAACATCTAAAGTTAAAGCTTCAAATAAAATCTAGATTTTCTTAGCTGGAAGTATTAATTCAACTTCTAATCAAATGTAAGGTCCTTCATTTAAAGTCAATTAGCTTTTCATTTTAAAAATATGAAGGATGTAATTCAGAGAAAAATGTTTTGAAACAAAATTTTAGTTGTTTAATTTCAAACATTTGAAACGAATAGCTTGATTTTTCAAACTTTTTTCCCCTTTAGTGAAACTGTTCAATGAATCTGAACAAAATTCACTTGTTTCTTTGTTCAACATCATCCTTTACAGAATTATTCACTAAGAAATCTTCCCATAGTAGAATTTATGCTTGTTTTTTCAAGACATGTAACATAGTCATTCTTTTATTACTAATTTCTTCTTTTCTCATTTCTAACAGAACTTGAGAGCCATAGTCTCACAGGCATTTTTAAATTTTTGAGCTTACTTTATATCTAAAGCTGATGCTGACATCATTTCATGAGCTAAGATTACCTTTGAAAGAACCTCTGTCTTTTTAATGATACAGGGTTTGTATGCAGAGGATGTCTTTCATTAGGATGCTCGGTAAGAGCTGAGGAGAGGGTGTGGAGGGGGTGTGGATTACATAGCAGAAAGAGCAGAACTGAAGGAAGACCTATTTGCCTGAAAGCTTGTCTGATAAAAGATGCTGTGTTTCTTGCAGTCCTTGCCCCTCTCAAAGTCTTAAGTCACGTCATTAAATTATAAAATAGGTTGCTCAGAGTCCCATCCAACCTGACCTTGAATACTTCCAGGAATGGAGTGTCTACCATGTCTCTGGGTAACCTGTTTCAGTGTTTCACCATCCTCATTGTAAAAAACTTATTCCTTATGTCTAGTCTAAAGGTACCCTCTTTTAGTTTAAATATGTAGCTCAAAAAAAAAACCAAACCACTTCAAGGTGCAGATTTCAGAATAAATTTTCAATGCAGAGAGATTTAACATCTATTTACTGGTAAATGGAGTAAATTTGAATCTGGAAGCCCCTAGGAAAAAAAAAAAAAAAAAGAAAGAAAAAAGTAGGTTTATAATGTACAAGTTATGATCTAAAATAGTTTTAAAAAGGATTTGCAATCAATCATTATAATAAGAACATTTCCTTGTTTGGTAGCATTCATGAGTCTTTCTTTTAGTCAATCACAGAATAGCTGGGCTTGGAAGGGACCTGTGGAGGTCAAGTAGGGCCACCTGTGGCCAATTATCCAGAAGCACATTCAGACAGCTCCAAGGCTGTTTGAGATACTAAAATTATGAACAAGAATTTTCATTTTACTTTAAAAAAAAGAAAATATCCAATCATAGAATTAGAAAGTGTTATATGAGGGGACTGACCACATGCTTAATGGCTATTTGAAGAAATTGTTACAATTTGTCAGGAATTATAAGGTTGAAATTTCCCTGAAAAAAAGCCTTATCCAAATAATCATATTTTAAACTATATATGTACATGAAAGATGAGACATGATCTATCAGATTTTAATCTAACACAACTCTAATACAGTGAATAAAGTCTACATATTTTAACAGTGGCTTATTATTGCTCAGATTTACTAAAACAGCCTTCCACATCTACCACAGCTTTATTTTCAGTAAATTTCAGCAATGAGTTATTAGTTGCCATTATTAAAAAATTAAATGAAATGTGAAAAATTTGCTATCTTTCTACATCATCTACAGGATTAATAGAACACTCTGACTGTGGACAACATGAATAGATTCAATGTAGGTTAAGAGTGTGTAACATTCTCTCGAATGGGTCTAGAAATCCAGATTGAATTAATGAGTTCAAATACTTCCTCTTTGGCATGGAATTTGTATCCCTAAATGTAATGTTTATTCTTGGAGAAAATTAAGTTTCATTCAGAAGTTCAAATTTATTATGTGGGTATGACAGAAGGATTCTGGGCTTTTTTTCTGTTATGTTTTTAAGCAAACAAGACATTAAGCTGAGCTTCCATTATTCCTGTTGCAGAAATAGTTACCGAGTAATAAAAAAAACCAAATTAGATCATGTAAAAACAAGAGATTGTTCATCCAGCAGTTTGACTGCTCAGCTGTCAAATATTAAAGATCTTTATGCCAAAGACATAGAGTGAAAAAGTACCAGGAAAGACAGAAGGCCAGGCAGCAATGAGAGACTTCCCTTTCACAAATACTCACAGCAGGAGCTACAGCAGAGGAAAAAAGGAAAAGGAGCTACCTGTTTCAGTGGATCACCAGTGGACACAGCCTCCAAGAAAGGGAGCAGAAGTCGCAGGAAGAGATAATACCAGATTTTTAAAAAGAAGTAACTTGGTAGACAGCTGTGATTTTATGCAGATACTGCTAGACCAAGTAGGTGAAGTAAAATTCCCCTTACTCTGCTGGGTACAAGCTCCTGAAGTTTATTATATTTACTGCATCACCCTAGTGCAGCTAAGAAAGACAAATTATTCCTCTATATTTTAACAGAATGACAGAACAACTCCACTGCTGCCTTCATCAAATTTCAGAACTGAGCAGACCATGCTTTTATGGTCACCACTTCATGAACAAAGAATGTGGACTTCCAAGTATATGAAAGTGGGTTTCTTCAACTGAACATCTTGACAAAATACATTCTTCCAACATAATGTTCTGAACCTTCACAGTACACCCATCTTCAGCAGCAAAGCCTCTAGCACACACCAGGACAGATGTGAGATTAACTGCTGTTCTGTTGTCCGCCTGTGTTAACAGAAGAACTAACTGCCAGAGACTGCATTTAAGTTCACTGTATTGAAATCTGGGACTCAGTCAGAAGTCTCTGAATAAACTTAAATGTCCTGACATGAAGAGGCAGTCAGATTAGGTGATAGTCCCATTCGGTGAATCCTAACTTTTGAGCATTCCCATTAAGCTCTTAGCTTTACAAACAAAGGCTTACTTCATATTTAACATTTTTTTGTACTAAACGAAAACGTAAGAACTGCTAAGAATACATGTTGCATAACCTGAGCAACAGCTATCATTAGTCCAAAGCCTTTCAGAAAATGCTTGGAACTTGCAGTTTTATGTGATGTTGCATCATGCACCACACAACACATTCCATGAGTTGTGCTGTGAAAACTGGAAAACCACACCGTCTGTGGAATTAGAATTGGCAAACAGCCAGGAAAATTGCTTGCATTTTGTGAAATGGGCAGAATAGAGTAAACGTTAATGTTGCTTCAGACTCAAGGCTTATGTGCTCCAAACAGACAGACTGATATTCTGTAAAATATGTTACCACTGTCAGTTAAATTAACCAGATTTTAAGCACTGTCATTTAATTATCTTCATTTGTTTTTTGAGATTAATTTAGCCTAAAGTATTAAAATATCTGTTATTTTTAAATAACTAAAATAAACAAAAGCTGTTAGAAAGACATTGCCTTTAAATGTTAAACATTAACACATTCTATAGCCATTGGGAATTTTTATTTGTCAAAGCACCAGACAGTTAAGAAAAATAGTTTGCAGAGCTTTACAGAAAATAAAAATGCCATATGCTACCGTTCATTGTAACTCCTGGTCTAAGGCATTAATAAGTCTTCACTTCAATATCTCACATGCATTGTTTTTCTCAAAGAATAAACAAGAGAACTATTAAATCAAAATCAAGTGTTGCTGTAAGTTACTATTAAAGAAATCCGCACAGCCACAAAACTGGGTGGTTCTGCAGTGTGCTCTAATGTGGACAGGATTTATATATTCACAGCTTTTATTTTCTGAAGGAGTAAAACGAAATCGTTCACATTGGGAATACTTGCAGAAAAGCACTGCGTAAAATATGTTGCATTTATTTATTAATTTAAAAAAAGGTAAAAGGAGGAGTTTTATCATTAATTGAGTTCTGTGCAATGTACAGTCTAATTTACCAGTACCATCCTAGTCAATGGTGACTAGAAAGAGCTTATTAAAAACACCAATGTCATCAACCTCACATTCAGCCATTCAAACAAAGTCAAACAAATTATGTATGCAGGACATAAATGCCAACAGATGAAGTTCATGGCTTCAGATCAGATTTCACAGAGGCATGAAACTCCAATTATCCAGTCTTCCATTTCACCATATAGAAAACGTTACTCTCTGTGACATTTTCACTGCATCCCTATGCAATGTTAACAAAAGAATTAAATAACTATATTACTCATATTGCTCCTTTTGGAAATCAGTTCTTATAACAGATTATAATCTTTGTTTTTCTTACAGTTCTTCAAAGCTAATTTTCTGTATTTTTGGCAGCGCCACTTCACAAAAACTTGGAGAATAGCTAAGAAAATCAGGCACTAAGAAAGGAAAGACAAACACTAGTCTGGTTTTCTGAAGTACTGCAAGAAAGAATTAGAAATTAGTATTGGAGTCAAACTGAGGTTGTAGACTTCAGTAGATTTGAAGTGGAATTTCCCACTGCCCTTCACATACTAAAAAGATCTTGTAGAAAAATTGATTTGTAGAATATGTCACCCTGTTAGAAAATGGATTTGTGAGATTTAAGAATCATTTTTGTCTCTTACGTTTCTTAAAACTGTAGGATTGATAACACCTGTTAGCAAGCATCAGTGAAGAAGCAGGAAGGTACTGGTTTCTACTCATGCTGATTTCAGCCTAGGCACACCTCTGAAAAAAGTAGGGAATCAGAGGTCTTGTGATAGTTTAATACCTTTTCATTTTCCTAGCAGCAAGCATCATAGGAAAGAGAAGCAAATTTTATGTTAGGACCAATGGCGAGGTGAATGTGAGCCAGCAGTGCCCTGGCAGCCAGGAGGGCCAACCCTGTCCTGGGGTGCATCAGGCACAGCATCACCAGCCAGGCAAGGGAGGGGATTGTCCTGCTCTGCTCTGAGCTGGGGCGGCCTCACCTCGAGTGCTGGGGGCAGTTTTTGGTGCCACAGTATAAGAAAGATATTAAACTGTTAGAGAGCATCCAAAGGAGGGCCATGAGGATGGTGAAGGGACTGGAAGGGAAGCTGTGTGAGGAGTGTCTGAGGTCACTTGGTTTGCTCAGCCCGGAGGAGACTGAGGGGAGACCTCACTGCAGAGAGTCTGATACTGCTTCCTTGTGAGGGGAAGCAGCGGGGCAGACATTGATCTCCTCACTCTTGTGACCAGTGACAAGACTCAAGGGAATGGTATGAAGCTGTGTCAGGGGAGGTTTAGATTAGGTAACAGGGAAAGGTTTTTCACCCAAAGCGTGGTTGGGCCCTGGAACAGGCCCCAGGGAAGTGGTTACAGCACCAAGCCTGACACAGTTCAAGAAGCATTTGGACAATGTTCTCAGGCACATGGTGTGATTGTTGGGGTGTCCTGGTAGGGCCAGGAGTTGGACTCAATGATACTGATGGGTCCCTTCCAACCCAGTATATTCTACGATTCTATAAAACTGAATTATTGAGAAGAGAAACAATGTTAAGACTATTGCTTTGCTCTTAGACAACAAAGTAGTTGTCAAATCAATAACTATTTCTGAAAGTATCAAAGGAGTTTAAGCTTTATTAGGATGCTAAATAAAGCTAAAACATAAAGATAATGCCAATATTATTTAGATACAATGAAATAGATAGAGGAGTATAAAACTGTTGTATGTTAGAATGGCAGGCAATCCATTTACAGATGGTCTTGAATTCAGGGCATCTGTTAGAACTGATGTCAAGTGTCCCTGCAGTGCAAGACAATACAGAGCACGTTAAGTGCAGACTCCCTAACCCAGAGTCTTTATCCTCCTGTGTACTTTGAGAAAGGTACAAAGAACATGTATTGTCAGTATGTGTAGTGGTGAAAGGCAAACAGGAAAGACACTTCTTCATTCAGCTTGGGGACCAGACACTGAAAAAAGATATCCTTATTATACCATTAGATTTGTCTCTTCCTAGTAGGACACAGCTGTGAATATCAGAGCAGATGAACTTATTTTTTATCCAACAGTTATATTTTGCATCAACTATTCCACAATTTAGTGTGCATGCAGTAAGAAAGACACATAGAGGCTATTTCTCTTTCTGAGTTTCACACTCTCTAACAATTTGTTGTTCAGAGATGCCCAAGTTAAATGCATTCACTTGTCTAACTCACGGTATTTACTGCAGAATGCAAATAAATTAAGATAATTTTTCCTGTGTTTCCTGAGTCTGCTTTAATTCTTTAGGAAGGAACAGAGTATTGCCGAACAATTTTGAGCCTCAGCAATAACTGCAAGTTCAAATATTGAGACTTGGCAAAACACCATTGTTGTTTCAAAACACTCTTTTAATAACAATCATGCAATGTTTATAAAGTGGTAAAAGTACCTAGATTTCAGTGAAATTCTGTTCCTGCCGTAGTTCCCAAAATTCCATTACCACTTTTCTCTGTGAACCATTTCCACAGTAGGTCTAACACTGCAGTGGTCAATGATCATTCACATCTAACTCCAGCACTCCAATTGTCCTAAGAAATTCATCAAAGCTACAAACTACTGACCTTACCCTAAACCCATCTGATTGCAGGCCAGCTGGCTTAAGTTTTCTTGCCACTCATCAGCACAAACATGGTTATCAGCAGCTGACCTGTGAACAGTCAGGAACATCAAGGAATTCGAGTTTTCAGCCAGTGTAACTGAAAAGAAAAAAGGAGGCAAACTTCAATATTATTTCAAGTAGTTTTATAAATGGCAAACTGAAAACATACAACTACGTACAAGAGTTTTCCAAGTTGCTGGCACTTTTCCTAGTTTTACAGGCTGAATAGCTATGCAATTTAAAACCAAGGCAAGTGTGGCTATCAGAACCTTGCTAAGACTGAACAGCATGAGACACTGAACAGCAAAGGCTGTTCCCTATTCCTATTCCCTATTCCCTATTCCTACCCTATCTTGAGGGTAGGAATAAACCTGAATACTCGTAATTCACCAGCACAGATTCACATAGGTTGCTGATAGCCTTAGTTTTTATAGCCTTAATCTAGTTAGATAATCTAGATAGAAAGATCATCACCATTTCTTCTCTCTTGATCTGTACATACAAGTTCAGGTACTGCTTTTATTACATGCAAAACTGCTTCTCAAAAGGTCCTTCCAACTCTCAATGTTTTCTTAATCTCTCCTCTATCCACAGTACTTTGCAGATTTCACACACCATCTACACATTTTCTTGCAATATCACTTTTCTTATGTCTTTGCACTGTGACACTTCACACTGAGCTTTTGCTTTCTCTTTTGCCCACTTCCTTGCATGCTTTCCCAGCCTCACCCCAGTCTTCTCTTTGCTAATAGAGTGCCTCTCCACCATCGTATCCTAAATTAAATCACCAGTGATTACTACAATCACTCAAACATCACTTTGAGGCACCCCACAGCAGAAACTCACCACAGTCCCATTCATCGGAGCTGTCACTGCAGTCTGCCTGCCCATCACACCAGAGGTCACGAGGCACACATTCATGGTTGGCACATTCAAGTTCACTCTCTTCACAAAATGCTGCAAAGACAAAAACGCTTCCTCCTGAGAAAGACGTGATGAAAGTGAAATTCACATTGAGACAAAGAATTGAGAAGGAGGGTGAAGGTAGGCGCAGACGAGATTTATGGAACAAGTAAGTGAAACAGATTTGCAACAAAATTCAGCATGAATACCACTGAGGCAGAAGGTGGTTGCTGCCATGCAGTGGCAGAGGGCATTGCAACTCAGAGGGAAGGAGAGTGTCAGGAAATGCAAGATCTGTGAATACTTAGTATCATTTGTGGTCTTGTTATATGAAACCTGCCTAAACTCCTCAGAAGCTCGAAGTGAAAATACTGTTCCATGCTTTTTACCTGACCGATCCAAATTTGTTTAATTCTTCATGGTTTTTTGAAAAAATGATTTTACTACAATGAGCATCTATTTCCTCTCATCCACAGCAATTATACATTAATTTTTGAATTTGACTTTGCTTTTGAAAATTATATAATTATTTTTATCTCCCCTCTAGAGGTGGAGAACTGCTGTACCAATAGACATGTTCCAGTTCACAACTGGTTGCCAGCTGGCATCTTTACGCATGGAATTCCAGAGTCTGATTAGTATGGGAACCACAAGAGCTTCCATTAGCAAATGACTTTTAGCTCACCCCCAACAACCTCCCTTCCAAAAGGCAGATGTGTAGCAGTACAGTACCTTCCTCACTAGCACACTTCCAGCTTCTATAAACCCCATCATTAGGGAATTCTGAGACCTGGGGGAGGGCAGAGAGGGAGCGAATGCCTGGAAGGGAGCTGCATTCAGTTGTGCCCACGTTTGGCTGATGTACAGCATTTGTACTGCCATACAATCCAAGCATTTATTTGCAACACGAGTACAAAAAGTGTACTCCACAGTGAAAACCATACAGACAGAGCAGGTAGTGCTGCCTACCCCCAATCTTTCTGCCAGCACTTCGAGCAGACTTACACTGTGCACAAGGACAATATGCCCATGCCATCAGTCTACCATACTGTTTTGTATCTTGATTGTTATCACAGTTTGGATTATAGAAAAAAAAACTGTGGAGCCAAGCAGGGAGACAGAATCTAAGAAATGTCAATCAGAAAAGAAACTAAATAAAGAAGAGAGACATATGAAATTTTTTATCCAAAAATCAGATCAGAAGGAAGATCAAGGAGAAATCAAGGAAAAAAGAGCAGTGAGCAGCTATGCCTGTATGGAATGAAGCTGAGGAAACTTGGGAAAAGGAGTTAAAAAATCTACAAGGAATAAAGAAAAGAAGTGCAAAGGCACAAGAACAACGAGGGAGAAAGAGAAAAAAAAAAAGAGAGAGAGGATGAGAGTGACCAAACAGACAGCAAGGGTCCAAGGATGTGAACAACAAAGGACACAGGATGAGGAAAGAGAGAAATTGGTGCCATAGAAAAACTGAAAAGGAAACTGAGGGAATGACTAAGTCTTTCTGTCTATAGAAAACATAGAATATTTTTAATTTTATTTATTTTGCCCCCCAACATCCCAAAAATGTGATCAGCCCTTTAAGGGAGTAACAAACTGCATGAGTCCTTACAGCAATTCTTTTCATCCATCATGTCAGGGCAGTCTGGGAAACCATCACAGATCATAGTGTGTTTGATGCACAGCTTCTTCAGAGGACACTCCCAAAGACCCCTTTCTCTACAACCTGGAGGCAGAGAAGCACAGTTCTGAAATACTTGCATGCAATATCGAATCAATTGTTTTCTTCCTTAGAAGTCCTGAAAAACACAAAGTATTTTCACTTAAAATACACTAAGAATAGTTACGAATAAAGAAATAGAAACAAGATTGGCACAGTGCACACTTGATAAATGGATCTAAATATTATAACTCTTCATACTACTTCAGTGCTTTTTAAATAATAATTGTATTATGCTACACATATCTATAACCAATGGTTTAGGCATTAGCTCAATTAGCTTTAAACCCATACACCACTATTCTTTAAATACATTTATTAGTAATATAAGAACTTTCCTAATCCTGAAGTCTGTAGAAATTTTTTGGTCATTCAAAAGCAAATCCTATAAAAGCATGGAATCTCCATGAAACAGTGTAGAAATATATACTTTTTTTTCTGGCAGTGCTGAGACAGACTCTAATGCAGAATCACAATGAAACAGAGAAAGAGAAGAAATCCTTACCAAATTCTGTCAAAGTGCTTTGACAGTAAAATTCCTGTTCGTCAGCTAGAGGAAATTAAGAATAGCCCAGGCTACATTTTAGAAAAGAGTTTTCTCTTGTTTTATTCCACTTTTTATTTCCATCAACTAATAAAGTATTTCATTGTGATACCAGTTTAAATACTTTGACATATTAATGTCCTGCATGTCTGACACTGATTTTATAAGAAGCCATTAAAATGACATGTTGTCCTGACTAAGCCAGATTATTTGACTGTTTGGCCTGTTCTGTAGATGATACTTTTCATTTTAATCTCAGTGCAAATTCAAGTGATAGCTCTGATGTTCACACATGCAATTAGTTCAGGTATAAATTTAAAAGCAGCATTTAAAGCAGCACCTCTCTTTGCCTGGACCTGGAACTACGAAAGCAAATCAGCAGGAATTTACTAAGCAAATATATTGTTTACAAGAAGTTTTAATTCAGAAGTACATATTTGACAAATATGAACCAGAGAATCTCTACTGGATTACTGGCAAAGTCTATTCAGGTTTTAACTGTACCTGGATGTGTGGGGTGCTTGATTTTGTTTAGATTTGAAAATCCATGTAAATAAATGTTAAAGCATAGAGAAATAAATAGTCTTAACCCTTGAAACTAATTCCTCATGATCAAAGAACTTTCTTGGGTATCACTACTTTCCAGGTCTCCTTCTTGACAATATTTTTGATAACTATTAATGAAAAATTAATTGAAATCAAACAAAATCTCTACTCTTATATAGAACAAGGAATGTCATGTGAGGAGCTTGATATGAATATAAAATTTTAAAAAGCTTAAAGCCCCCATAATTTATGAACCTTGCAATTTTTTAGCAGATTGTTTACAATTCATTAAATACACGTTTGCCTTTACTCCTCATCACACATTACAGTGTTACACTGTGAAGTGTACCACAACTCTCCAAAACTAATCACATAGACAAATACGGAGACAATTCCCTAAGAAAAATTCACTACTTACTGAACTCAGTGTTCAAATACACTGTTTTGTTTGTAGAGACCATCTACCATTTGGAGTATTTATACTTCATCTCCAATTATTTTTGTGACATGCATTTTCAATTCAACAAAAGGGAAGTGAAGTTGGAGGTAGGAAAGCTTGTCTATACGTATATAACCCCCAGCTCAAAAATACATTTTGACGAGATATGTGGTTTCATATATGATCTTACCTTCATTCTTCATAATATGAAGGAAGTTACCAATTGTTATTCATATATACATTTCCCACACAATTATCATTAAATCATTAATGTCCAGATCACCACCATTTTTCTCTCACCTAAAATACTGCAGATCAGAACTCAGATTCCAGATAACAGTGGAAGAGAGTATTGGTTTTGAATGTTATGTCCTCAATTTCTTTAGTAGGTGTAGAACCCTCTTCTGTTCCCTGCCAGAGGCATTGTTCCGCAGCCAGAAATTTAATACAATCAATTACAACCAACTATATTTAATACCACAAACTCTCGTGACATTGTTCATAATTATAACTTTTGGAAATTACCTCCCCTACACTTTACTGCACTCAGAAGTCTCACTTCCAGTAATCTCAGTCAAATTTTCTCCCCAAATCCCAGTCTAAATGGCACTAAAGCCTTAGGATTTCACTGTAATTGCATGGCTGAGATTTCCTCTCACAAAGACCATGTGAAAGTATGACAGAAGGGATTGCTGACAGGAGGAGACAATGGGTGCTGAATAAAGCTCTACTCTGCATGGGTAGAATATGCCTTAGTCTCTCCAGGTGGTTCTAACTTACATTTTTTGGCCAGAGTAGTTTAAGCACAAGAAAGCTGTAACTAGTCCTTTTCAGCCTCCTTCCCCTTGTGCTGTAAAATTGTTACATGTCTGTCATTCAAGGCACTTCAGATACAAGGGTTTCAAATTTCAGTGTTTTTTAATGCTATAAAACCAACTTAAAAGGATAAAGCTAATAAAATTTGAGCTAGCCATTCACACATGGAAAGATCATCAAGTTTTGATTTTGTCCTGCACACATGGAATATGAATAAGTCAGAGACAGTTACTTCTGGAGCTCTGCAAGGACTTTTTGTTCTTCAGTAACAGTATTAGCCCTGGTCAATGTAATGTCACTCTGACAGCGGTAATTTCCTAGCTGATATAGTCTTCCATATTTATAGAAACTGATAAGAATTCTGCTGATTGCTTGTGACATTCTGTCTAGACTTTAGAGAAAGAGAGATCCACTTGAGAAATGAATGTTACATATTAGAACAATATCTCACATGTTAATGTCCAGGAGAATAAAATTATCCTAAAAACACATAACAATTAGTTTTCTAAGGAGTTCAATATTGGTGGCAACAAATAATATTTGGCAGGGAGGACAATTGAGACAATTGATTCAAAAGTAAAGAGATGTCAAACTCTGAAAGAGTCACTGTGATCATCAGCTCTGACTTTCCTTTATAATCCAAACAAGAGAATGACCTAGTATGAAGTCGTATTTCAGAGAGCATATCCTTTTTTTCCTTTCTTTCTTTCTTACAGGAGTGGAGGAAGGGAAAGAAAGAAAGAAAGAGGAGAGAGAATACAAGCATGATCTGGAAACTCCCAGAGACTGAGAATACATCACATATTGGTGATAAATAACCCCTTGATTACTGCAAACATTAAAACAATATGCTTTTTAAAAAGAAGCATTTTATAAGGCTGCCAATCTTGAATTTTAGCCTAGCTTTAGCTTTCTGGTGTTGGATTTAATTTTATTTTATTGTCTCTGAGTAGAAATTCTCTTATTGCCACAGTTTTGTTGCTCACATAAGCTCTGCTTCCCTCTTAACGTGTTCTCAGTTAAAAAAAATAAACAGGTTGTGCACCTCAGCCCTACTGTGCTGGAATGTTTTCCAACCCCTTGCTCTTATGCACACCTCTTCTCTAAATCCTTAGTGATGTATAATTATTCTCATTGCCCTTAGAGATGCCAGGCCTGCATGCAGATCTCCCTGAAGGCTACACCGTAGTCAGTTGAGAAATATTTAGAACTCCTTTCTCCTTCTGAAAACTCTCCTGCCAGCATGTACAAGGATACATAGCGACCAAGAGATTTCTTGATTATTCTCAAGCTCAATACATCCCCTTAAGTTAAAAGTCAAAAGCATCTATACTAAAAGTAAACTTAGAAACATACTGGAGAATAAACTGAGGGTTTATGCTTGTACTTGTAACATGAGGTTGACCAATCTGAAAAAACACGCAGAATCCACTTCAGCAACACAATACATCATAATGACATCTTTTGTCTATACATCATAACAAGAACATTATAATGTATAAATTTAAAACTACATTTACAGATTCAAGATTTAATCTGCCAGGGAGTTATGTTTTAGCTCAGTAAAACCTTCAGAAATATGAAAAGAACTAAATCTGCAGAATTTTTTAGCTTGATTATTTAATGAATACTCAAACATCCCAGAATATGGTTATCAGAATCTAAATTATCAATTATCATAAATTGTATTCATGCTGATTAAGAAGGATTCTTGCTATAGTATTTTTACTGATACTGTCTTTTAAAAATCCCAATACTTTTAAACATATTTTTACAAAAAATACAGAACAAGGGGTTTATTCTCTGAACTGTCATGATACAATTCAAGAAACTGAATGAAAGATAAAGGTCATTTTCTAATGCTGCAGCTACTCTCCATTCCAACTCATTGAATTTATTTACCACAGCTGTCCTCGTCACTATCATCTTCACAGTCAGCTTGACCATCACATCTTCTGGAAGCCAGGACACACCTCCCAGAACGGCACTTGAAGTGGCTGGGTGAGCATTCTGTCAATGACAACAGAGAGAAACAGGACTCCTAAAGATAAAAGCTTAATCACGACATGAGCACTTATTTATCACCAGGGCTGTTTCAGAAGGATAAATGACACTGATAGAAAGCTCGTGAGACTGGAACTATGTATCAGGCAGGACTCTTAACAATTGCATTGGGAATGTGGTGGAGCAATATTTTCCAGAGCTCTCCCTCACATGCTGTCAAATTTCATTGCTTTGCCAAATCACTGGCATACAATGTTTAGACCATGGGTGTGAATTTCCTAGCTACTCTTCTCACCATTGTGGTTCAATGCATTATGCATTGAAATAAGCATAAGAAATCCCCAGGACAAAAAAAAAAAAAAAAGGACAAAAAAGAGATTGAGACTAAAATAATAAACTAATAAATAATAATAATAATTTATAAAATAATAAAACCATGTATAAATTTCCAGTAATTAATCCTTTCATTGTTTCTGCCTCATCTCACAGTACCATTTTGGGACAAAGGAGTGGAACAAAGCTGGCAGATCTTTAAGGAACTCCTTCACTGAGCACAAAAGGTAGCAATCCCCAGGAGCAAGAAATCCAGCAAAGAAGCCAAGAGACTGTCATGGCTGAGTAGGGCAACTCAGTTTGAAATAATTGGCACAGTTTAAATATTATAATTTAATGAGGAGGTATGAAAAAACCAAACACCAGTGACTTTGGGTCTGGGAATCCCAAAGGCAGAAAAAACATCCTCTGTCTGTTTTAAATAATTTTACCCCCCTGGAAGGCACTGTATTTGACCTTTGTCCATGGAGAAAACTGCTAACCTTTTCGGTAGAATTAGATAATAGAATATTTTGTAAAGTTATCACAGGGTGAAAATCTAAAGGTGTTGGGTTTATTAATGTAGCAAACAGATAAAGAGCAAAAACTTCAAAATGGAGGATTGTTGTTGTTTCTAGGCTTTCTCCTTCTCCCTCAAATTCGCCATGTTCTGCAGTAAAATCTGTTTAGCATGATTGGATAAAAATTCTGCAGTGCCTGTAAGCATATGTTGTACATTGGTAGAAAAGTGAAAATGTCTTTCATTTTAAGTGCCTATTCGATGATTTACCTTTAAGAAGGCCATGTTATCTTGAATCTGCGGACATTCAGCAGACATTTTAAGAACATTCAGAACTTTTAGGACTCTCTGCTGTACTCCCTGCTCTATTCTTAACTTCTCTGATAAGACTTAATAAACTATCTGAGAGCAGAGAGCGCTGGATGTCTCACTAGTACTTGGGATTCCTGGCAAGGATCTCAAATCCTCCCTCATCAGGGGAGGTCTGGTTTAAGGCACAGACAAAGTAAGAGGTGAGAATCAACAACAGATTCTCACATTTGGGAACCCATTTAAACCTTTAATTTGCTTATATGTAGAGGAGATACCTTCTACATCTTCATCTGGTGTTAGACAAGTTTGGTTGTCTGTGTTCTCATCTGGAAACTGAGTGCAGTCTGTATCTTCTGGCCACTGCAGACCTACAATCCCAAGCACAGCCTCACAGCGTTCCTTGGACTGTACACATAATGTCCTGAGGAGACAAAGTGGAATTGCAGCACAGAACTGAGTGAATATCTTAGAAATTCCCAGATACTAGAAGTTAATAATCCTAGTCAAAGTTAAAGATGAAGATCAAGAAAAAGATTAGTTAGGCAGATGTTTTAATATTAAAAAAATGCATTCATCAAAGAATGGTACTGTTGAAACATTATTTTAAGTTACTGTTATGTAGTTATGTTATAAATAGTTATGTTATAAATAGGTTAATAATAACTAATGTAATGGCTTACAAACATGCTCTCCTCTGTAAGAGATGGCAGTGAATGTTTTTTAAGAAGCCCTAACTGCTCTCCTTTAGGGAAAAAACCCAAACACATTTTGTACTAGGAAATGCTACCTCTTCTGATTATGCTACCTCAGAAACCATGTGGTTTCAGAAGGACAAAATATTTAAACCTGCAAACAAAAGAGTGAAGAACTTCCCAGGGAATTCAATAAAATTAAAACTTTAAGAAAAGCAAAGCACAGACCAACCCAGTCTTGAGGCTGTTGTCAGAGCAACAGAAGCTTGTATGGTATGAGCAAAAGGCATGAATGTAGTCCTTCTGCAGCTTTTTTTTTTAAACCGTATAAAAGATGGGACTCACTGTGCAAAATTCTTTCAAACCATTGAGACTGACAATCATCCATCATGTCTCTCAAAATACTCATTGTCAAATGCTTCAAAATTAGGAAAAGAAAATGCATAATGGAAAAATCCCCTAATGTTTTAAACATTTAGCCACTACTTCTGCCTGGGGTCCTAGCTGTAGATTGAAAAATATTCAACCAAAGGATACCACCCTTTTTTTTTTTTTTTTTCCAATTTCTTTCATGTCACTTTTAGCTTGCCTTTACTTAATTTGATTCGTATTTACGTATCTTTTTCCTAGAGACACTCCTTTCATGGAAGAGATACTCCTTTCAGGAAAGACCTTTTATTCCACTCATTTTCCTTTGATCTTTTGCCTAATTGAACTTTTTTATTTTCCTGCAATTAGCTTTGGAAAATTCTGTGACGAAAGCCAACAAAACAAATTCATACAGGATTAATTATTTTATGCTCTTTTGGTAAAATTTTACAGTACTAATCCTCCAAAACTTAATTTTGTTTTGAGCAGTTAGATGAAGAAGAGTCAATGTTTTTCCACACCAAACAATTCACCATGGAGTTGAGCAACCAGACGAAATGGATTAATGTTAGTCAACCATGTTGCAGATTCTCTCTTTCCTTTTAGATCCTCCTCAATATCAAAAAGGTTGACTGACACTACTTTATAACCTCAGATGTCTGAATGCCAGAATTTTTATTGTACAATGACAAAAAAAAAAACCACAACAAAAATATGATAATATAGCAGAGGCATCTAGCTTCGGTCCTATGTTTTCTGCACATTTAGATCTTTGGTCAGAGCTGACTTTTTCAAGGTATGCTAAGCCATTTGGTTGTCTCTCTGTGGTGAAAGAATTACAATCTATTTAATCTTCAAAGTAGGCCTGGAGTAATATTATCAATGCTTTATCAGAGCTAAAGAATATTGTTCAGAAAGTGAAAACATACTTCATAGATAATGAATGTTATAAATAACAGTAAGTTCAGTTCTTTCCAAAAAGTCTCTTTACCTGTGTTCTTTACTTTGAATAAAACTGTATGAAGACTGTTACAGCTAAAAAACAAAGCATTACTGCCAAACTAACATAAAGATAACAAAAAGCCTTGCAAAGCAGGGACAGCTGTTTTATACAGGGGGAGTAGAATTAAAATAATTTAGTTATGCCACCTGGAATGAAAAAACAGATCCATGTGCCTGTATTAAAAAATTCTAATGCATCTCCAATAAGTTTGTATTATAATAGACCTAGAATTATAACATTAATGTGCAATTCATGGTTGGAAAGTATGCTTTGACTTAAAAAGCATACCACTGAAAAACTGCATTAGCTGAACTCAGTTCCATATTTACAGGAGAAGACAGGTAAAACAATACATATGTCCTGTTAAGCTAAACCAGCCACTGACATATTTGAACAAGAGGGCAGTTTTTTTAAAAGTCGGCAACAGATTCGCAGAACATAATTTCTGTGCTGACAATGTAACATTTTGTCTTCTCAGAGCTTCAAATCATAAAATAGATTTATATTTTACTGACATATCAAATTTATTTAATTTTTGTTGGTATGAGGTTATTTTCGTTTTCATTTCTAAAACATTTGTAGGTTTTTACATTATATGTGTACCTGAAATTCTTCCTAAAATGTTATTGTTGAGCAGATACTACTACAGATCTAGTGGAACCTTCAAAAGTGTCCCTTCCTGATAAAAGCACTATTTGTGATCTAACATAAGAGTGAAACTTCAAAGCCATTGTAAAAGTAGAGCTTTGAATCCTAAAATTTGAAGTTTTATGTCATATATTCAATTTGGTCTAAATTTGATGTTACCCTGTTTTGAGCAGGAAGCTGGACCAGATGACTTCCAGAGGTTCCTATCAAATTAAATTATTCTATGCTTTCTATAAGTTCCTCTTTATCTGTTTAATATTTTAAATTTGAAGATTATTCAACTGTATCATGATACTTCCTAAAATCTGTTAGCTCAGTATGACAGTAAAGAGCTGATAACTTATGTCCCTCTACATTAGAATAAGTTAGTCCAATTTTTATTTATTATACTGCTTTCTTAAAAAAAACCCTTGATTTTCAAACTAGCAAGCCTGACACAGAGCTTACACAAACCCCTCTGTAACTTTGCAGCTATCCTATATACAATATTTTCTTTCCCATTAGGTTCCTACGTGAGAATTTAACAGCATATTCATAAACTTCCTTGTGGTTCACTCTTGCCTCGCACTAAAAAGCACGTCACTAGACAAAGAAACCTTGTCTATTTGCCAACAATATCACGTGGTAAGAAATTTTAGGATGTGTACTGGAATTTTCAATGCACTTTTCTTTCAACACAGAAAATGTTAATTGATCAATACTGTCAAGGTAGGCCCAACAAAAGAGGCAGAAATACAGAATGAGAAGGCTCTAGCAGCCAGTAGCTCAAAGAGCTCTGCCTGTTGATCAGGTTTATTTGATCTCGCAACCTGCAACAACTGCTGCTAACAAAGCCGTGAGATCTACAGAACACGTTCTCTTTCAAACAAAGCACAGTGATGTTACTCAATGAGGATGGTGCAATAGTCAGTCTGATAAGAAGAAAACCTAAGTTAGCCTGGAATTCAGAACGATGTGGCACTCCTAATTTAGAAAGGTAAACATTCATTAAAATCTCGGGTTTTGCTGAGCATTTGGATAGGGCTTTGCATCAAGTAATCTACTAATGCAAGGAACTATTACAAAATGCTAATGTTCCAAATTAAATTAATTGAGTCTATGTTTAAACAATCTTTATAGTGGCACAATTCTAATCAAACACACAGAAATGGCAAGTACTTCCATACAAAGCTCACAGCATCCTTCTTGTCACCTTGCTCAACAATGGAGTGAGCAGGTTCACAGAGCGCTGGGTGAAAAACTGGCTGAAGGGTCCTGGCAAACAGGGCTGCATCTGGCTGGTGACTGGTCAGCTGTGCTGCTCCTCTGGGTTCTACTGCAGGGCCTGTCCTGTTCAGTACATTTATCAATGGTCTGGATGCAGCAGTTTAGTGCATTAGCAAGTTTGCTGATTATACAAAACTGAGAGATGGTGTTGACTCTCAAGGGACAAGAGGGCTTTGCATTAGGCAACCATAAAGGGCATGAAATTTAACAAGAACAAATGCTTGATTCTGCACCTAGGATGGAGTAGCACCTGGCACAAACTGGAGAGCAGCCCTGCGGAGAGGGACCTGGGCATGCTGGTCAGCAGTAGCCTTTTCCTATGGAATTCCAAAGCAAAATTTTTGGCATTTTCGAAGAAAGCATAAAATTGGGAAAAACTACTATGGCAGACAAAGTCAAGTATTAAACAAAATGCGGTTTAGTATAGTACCTGCAGGGTGGGATCCGCTGATTTGTATGGGGGTCACATTTCGGTACTAGGATTGTACAGGCAAAAAACATCAGGTACTTGTAGCAGTTGGTCTGAACCAAAGCTGGGAAAAGGGAAGACTCCCAGCTAATAGAGGCTTCCTTCTGTGTCCTGTGGCCCAGGTAGTTTGGGTAATAAGTATAGTTGTAAGGCAAGTTCATACAAAGTTCCAGAGTAATTGGTTCACACTGACCTTTCACAGAAAGAAAACAAACAGAACCACAAATGGTGTGAGATTAAATTAAATACAGAAGAAATAATTACATACATATTTAACAAATTTATCAGTCAGGGGATATCCTCTTAGGCTTGAGAAACTACAAGTTCCACAGTTAGAGATCCCTTATGAGCCTGTTCATACCAGTAAAGGTGGGTCTGAATTCTGCCTACCTCATAACCCTTTAAGATACTTTTATTTCCTTATTAATATTCATTAACTTTCTGAGCTACATCTTAACTTTAAAGTGGTACAATAAAACATCCTTTAGAAACAGATTTCTTCTTTTCAAATCAAGATTCTGATGATTTTCAAGAACTCCTGTACTGTACATCAACACACTTCCTGCTGGTGTACCTACTATGCTACCATAACACACCTCACATTGACAGGGCAATTGCCAAAATTAAGAAGACAGGAATCATTGGATACTTTGGGTTGGAAAGGATCTCAGGAGGCCTCTACTCCAGTGCCCTGATCAAAGGTCAGCTCTGAGGACTGACCAGCTTTCTCAAAGCTTTATACAGTCAGGTCTTAAAAAATCTTTAGTGACAAGAGACTTCACAATTTCTCTGTATAGAAAACAGAAGCCAGGATTTGGGTTTCTTTTGTTTGGCTTGGGTTTTTTTTTGCTTACCTAGATCTGAAGGAAGAATGGAGACAATTAGGTTATCTGTTGCACAAGCATTGAGCAAGAGACAGTCTACATGCTAATAATTTAATTCAAGTAAGACATAACTAATAACAAAAGAGAATGATAAACAAAGACAAAACAGATGCAACAGCTACAAGTCCCTATGATTATAGATATGGCTACATACAAAAATCTTCCAACTTTTTGGGGTTTTTCACAACAAATTTTGAACTAGCCAAGTATTTTGGATTTTTAAAAATTGTATAGCTTTTGTATTTCTTCTCAAATTGGTATTCAGAAATACTTATTTTTCAATTTTCCACCATAACAGAAAACTACAGACAGAATTTCACTTCAATTCAGACCAAAATTCAACTTTTTATTTAGCAATGAGATGATTGTGAAATTATTTAAACTTATTTACTCTGGATATATGGGAAAGTTTTCCGTGAAAAAGTATACTATTCAAAAGTAAAAAAAATGCACACATTTGCCTATTTTGGGAGCAAATATAACTTAATATGATTAATATTTTCTGCTAGCCAGTTGCTAGAATCAGTTGCTAGTACAGTGTGGCAACTGTGTCATCCCATAGCTCTGTCTTTGAGAGGAAGCTGAAAGAAGATCCAACAGTCAATAATTCAGCTGATCAGCAGAACTGGGCACTCTTTCTTGGTCTGGCATCTGCTGTTATAACTTCTTTTACTATTTACCTCTAATCTGATGATCATGAAGCTCATTTTGTATCCAGCTTTTCCTCGCTGCTAAATCCTGGCATACTACCAATACTGAACTATTTCTGTTGCCACAAACCACTTATTTTGGGGTATATGAGGTTCAATGACTTTAACAATTCTCCTCACATTACTGCCATTTCCTTTCTTCATGATGAACCACTCTTGTCATTCCACATTTATGCCTGAGATGCCCAGATCAGTTTGGGCTCATTTTTTGATTTTGGCTAGGAAACATCTTTCTTTGGTGTGCACAGAATTTTACATGTTCATCAATATTTCAGGATGAACACAAAAGTACATGCAATATTCTAAGTGTTTGTATAACATAACATTATTCAAGATTAAAGGGTTGACATGCACATATACCATTCTCCTTTATTACGGTTCATATTTATAGGGGTTTCCGTGAATTCTGGAAGAAATTCTAGTCCACTGATATGCCACTGGAGGATAGCTCTTTACATGTTTTCAATATGATTATAATTTTCACTCTGTATTTAGAAAGCTTCTATTACGTTATGCACAAAAGTGTCATTGTAGGTTTAAAAATAGTAACAGTGACTCTCACACATAATTCCCAACAATCCGCAGAGTAATAAACAGAACATATGCTCCAGGGGAACATCTGAATCATTTCAAGTCCTACAGTTTAAGAGGTCCTGCTACTCCCTTATCATAAATGTGGCTACAACCTAATGAATGGGGAACAAGGAATAAAATTCATTGCATCTTTTATCCTAAATTTTAAAAAAACCCCAACTAAAACAACAAAATAAAAAATCAAGCCAACAAAAAAAACCCCACAAACCAAGACATTACCACATAGACTATGCCTGGATTTAATATATTCCTGTGTTTATTATTAACTTGCTCTATCCATTGGAGTGTCTACAACCATTCTGGGCAATCTGTGTCCAGTCACACTTGCTGTAAAAAAAGTGCCTATGGTCAGAGCTTCATTATGCTCCTGTGTTTCATTTTGTGCCAATTGCCTCCGATCCTGTCACTGAGCCTGTCTTCTTCACACTCTCCCTTCAGCTATCCATTCTGTTATCCTAAATATGTCGTAAACACATTGTAACGCCAGCCTAAACCGATCTGATATTGTCATATATGGAGAACATCCATCATATTCAATACTGGGAAATGTGGCCTACGCTTTGGAATTTTTCAACCAAATAGTTATCTCGGCCAAAAGTACTGCTTTGTCAAAACTGAAATTTTCCATGAAAATTCTCATCTCTTACCAAAGACAAAATAACTCTGGTCAAAATACGAAGAATGAAAATATTATGAATAAAAGACAATAGTAATTCCAGATGTTACTCAAGCAAAATCTCTCCCAAACTGTCTTGCTGTTCCATTGTGTATAAAAAATTAAATACTCACTGGACCAGAAAAGGAGAAAGATGATCCAGAACACTAGTTCACGCTATGTGTTACTCCTGCTAACAACTACAGAGAGTTGCCCATAATGTGTTGAGGAAACATCTTCACCAAAAAGCTGTTGGGTTTCTCATAATATGGAATAGGAACATTGCTTTAGAATTCAAATATTACATGTCAAAAATCATAGAACCATAGAGTGGTTTGGGTTGGAAGAAGCCTTAAAGAACATCTTTAAGGGGAGATCTTATTGCTCTTAGCAGTTAAGGGGAAGGTGTAAATCAGATGGAATCAGACCCTTTGAAGCATGCAGGGATAGGATGAGAGGCAAAAGACAGAAGAGAATTAAAATTATTTATATGGAAAATAGGTTTTTACGATGGAAGTGCCCTAATGGTAAAACAGATCTGTCAGAAAGACTGTGGAATCTGTCCTTAAGGACAGAGCTGCTCAGCGGCACAAGTTCATGGGCGACATAATTCAATTGGCACTGATTTGATCAGGAGTTCGGGCTTGTTAACCAAAGATGTCACCAAACCTCCTTCTAATGCTAAACATGGTACATAAGATTATTCCTTCACCAAAACTTAGGCAAAGCAGTGATAGAAGCACATGTAAAGCATTTATGTTTTATAAAATATATCATAGCTTTACTTTAGCAGCATCTAAAGGCCCCAGCATGAGTGGTGTCTCAAACACTTGAAGGTGATAGTCACGACTCTAGAGAGAATATGGAGTTTGGACTAGTTGACCTTCCCATGTCCATTCCATTCTAAAGGGAACATTATCCACACAAGCTACCATATAGTATCAAAGCATACCTTGCAGAGATAACTGTAGCACAAAACAATTACATATGAATTGTGTAAAAATAGTCTGTAAGTGAAGCCAAGTCTGCCCATGTGTTGAGGTGACCCGATGTGACTGTATTAACACAAGACTAAGTTTTAATTAATTTTGAGTAATTTTTAATACAGTTCTGCCCCACTTTCAAAACATAGACAAATATCTTTCTATTGATTACCTGTTCACGTTGGTGCATTGCACAGTTGAGAAAAACAGCTATTCAGAAGCAAGTGCACAATTAGTACAGGAACCTTGCATGGAGTGGTATAGTACAGCACACAGATATGAGGATGCACAGAGTTGAAGACCCTGATCCTCTACAATATGTATTGGTCAGAGGAATAATTAGTTTTTCCAGTTTAAATACCAAAATTATTCCTTCATAAAGTCTAGAAGTTTTCCTCACTACTAAATAAAAAATTATTCCTTCGTAAAGTCTAGAAGTTTTCCTGACCCCTAACATGGGCTTTTTATATTTTGAAAATAAATCAGTATCTTCTGCTTTACACTTACACTATGCTGTTTACTTTACACAGACACTGATTGTCATCAAATGCTAAGGAAAAGTGCAATGGTAAACACCCATGAAGAAAATATACAAAATTCATAGCAGAGAAAATTATAATACCTCAATGTTAAATGTTATAAATCCTAGCACATCGATAATCAAGAGTTTTGATGACACATTTGTTTCAACATTGCCCTTTTCAAAGCTTAATCACTATACGTGCATTAGCTAGAAGATTAAAGTATTACTTACTGTGTCCTACCCCTCATCCTCATCATAATCTAAAACACCCTAAAAGAGTGACAGTTTGAAGCACATGACCTACTTACTGCAGTTTGCCTGGCTGTTTCTTATCTCACAGGGGGAAGCTCCACAGGGATCAGGGCAGGAAGAGCACCTCTGGTCTCCCTCCTGACAGAGGGTTTGATCTGAGGGAAATAGAAACGTACTTTTCAAATTATTTACCAGACTAATAAAAGTGACCAAAGTGTAAGGAGAAAGTACAGTGTTTACATAAAAATTAAGTATTTCCTTTACATAGTTCAGTAAGTACCCAACAGCATTTTTAGTGCAGTAAGGATGTGGTGTAAGGAAGAAAATTGTGCAACACTGTCCAGATCTCACTTTTCCTACCCCTTTCTTCAATACAAAAAATTTATATCCAGTTTCTGAATGAGGTATGGATCTCTGAAAGACATTTACCATGACACTCAAGCAGAGTATGAAAAGTCATGTAAATCACATTTCAGAAAGAACAATAGGTCCTAGCTGGAAGAGAACAGCCTCTGTGAATTATTCTTCAATGCCATTCAGTTGATCTGCTTCTTATTTTATGATATATTGGTTGGCAATAAAAGACATCCTGAAGTAAGGTCATCAGAGCTTTACTGTCCTCCTTCAACTGGTTAAAAAACAAACAATAACAGAAAGAAATCCAAAAATACTATGGTCCTAATGATGGACTTCAGAATAAATAAAACCAGCACTTCATCAGAAGTTTCTGAGCACACTACCTGGGTAGTTGCTTTATCTGACAAATCCCTGGACTTCTCTCTTTCTCATAGTTGTGATAACTCCTTTCCAAACCATTAAATTCTCTCTTCCGTGTGCAAAACCAGTCATTTAGTTTACTATTCTGTACAGAGAGACTAAATAGATGGTGTTCATCATCTTATCCTGTTTAAATAGCTTATTGCCCTGATTACTTAGTGTTTGTATTGCACTACTGCCCATGAACATTAATCATTCATCCCTCCACTGGACATACAGAAGGTGCTGAAGAAAGATCTAATTTCAATAACCTTGACAACAATCTTATCTAAAGGAACTGACGATTTAGTCATATCTATCATAAGTATGTGGATTTAGTTCCTTTCATACATGTTATATATATTGAAGCAGAAGAGGTAATTTCTTTGCTATAGCAATTGACCATCTTATTTTACATTTGCATCTGATTGCAAAATGGAACTTGAAAGGTAGGGAAAGCCTTTTGACTTCTAAAGCTATCCGAAATATTTACATTAAAATTATTTTTAAAGTTTGCTCCAACTCCTTCCTATCCCACATTGGAAGAGTTTATCAACACTTTAAAAATCCCTGTGCTACAATGTAGATTCTTTTGATCCTAGCACAACTAACGCTGAATTCCTACAAACCCACTCTACCCTGTCGTTTGAAGAGATCTCAGAAGCATCCATGAGTACATCTATACTAGATTCCTATTGCCAAAAAATGAATAGGAGCAGTACTCATAGATAGATACCGTACCTTGAATTTCCTTAAGGTATGTAGTGAAGGAGACCACTTTTCTCATCCAGATAGAGATGAAGCAAAGGTTATTTTTAATCTCTGAATGCATATGCTTGTGCTAGGACACAAGGTCCTTGTATCCTTATACAGGCAAGGGGAAGTCACTACACCTCGACCTCAAATTTCTATGCTAATTTCATGTATTTACTGTGTTCGTAACAAAACTAATACTCCTGACTGCGTTAGCCCTAACTTCACTGACTCTGATAGACATATCCAAATTATTTTATTTGATTTGTAGAGCAGAGAATTCTTTGTAATAAGTCAATATGCTACCACATTTTTTGCAGTTGCCGGAAACAACAAAACATATAAGAAATAGAATAATAAGTTACAAACAAGATTTCTGCCTTGCTTTTACATGGACTTTGTAAGGAACTAAAGAATAATGAAGTCCAAATTCTGCCAACATATTCCCATGCAAATTAGGATGGATGGCATGTGATTGCACAAAGAATTTTGCTCTACACAATACTGCAAAATACTGGATAGAACTTTTGCATGTTGAAGAATTAATAATACAAACAAGGAAAACATTTGTATTTAAAAGCTCTGCAGTTTAATGTCAAGCAGAAAGATCTTTTAGCGTGTAGTGAGACCACTGACTACATAATTATCACCCCATACTACTGCTTGAATGTTTAAACCTAAACCTGTTCATCATACCAAAAAAATATTTTTAACCATTGCTTCAACATCAAAAGGGAAAAAAGCAGTGAAAACAAAACACATCACTGACTTTTAGCCCACATCATGCAAGAGAAATGGAGGATAAAAGGATTAATAGAGTAAGACTGAGATTGGACATCAAGAAAGGAGAATAAAAACGGAACATTTTGTGAAAGGGCACCGTCAGAACTGAGGACAAAAACTTGTTTCTGGGTTTTTAGGTTGCCACAGTCAGAACTAGAAGATATTCCATGGAAGACCTTTTTATAATGTCAACATTAACAGTGAAGAAAAATAATTATAATTTCGGTGTTTCAGCTTCTCAGTTATTTTTTGGAATGGAGGTATTTAAATCGGAATAGGAAGATCCCAAGAACTTTCTATGAACAGAAGGGACTGAGTAACATGCTTATGAAAGGATTTACTTTTAGACTGGTTTCCTGAAGAAATGAGGCTTTTATAACCACACTGTGTGTTTGTCTTCTGATAACAGGTCTTTTCTACTCTAATAAGAATTAAATAGCCTGTCCTATTACCATTACATCCGCCAGCACTAGCTTTCTACATAAAGTTAACTATTTTAATTTCTTTATAGTAAGATTCATAAAAGAAAGACATTAATAATTCTTGCATTGAAGGAAAGGCTGCAATCTGAACCTATACCTTACCAAGAATAAGAGAATTACACGTGAAAAATACCTTCAAATTTTGAAATCATCATAACGTGACAACATTGTTTTCTGAGTATCTTTGGGAAACCATGTTCTGGGGCTCAAGACATTGCACAGTTTCCCCTTCTCTCATAGAGTCCGTCATAAGACATCTATCAAGTAGCTGTGAAAACTTACATTCTCATATATTTTCCCTTAGTCACACTAAATCATTAGTTTACTTATGAAAACATTCTTTCTCTGATTCCCAAGTTCGGATGAAAAAAACCCGATTTTAATGAGAAAATTCCTCATCAAATGACACCAATTCCTGTAAGAGTAGATTCTCATTGCACCAAAAGATGTATTTCAAGTAACAGCTGATTTCATAACTAAATACTATGCTAAATATCACCACCACTTCTTCATCTTTTTTTATATTTTTAAGTACTGAAAGAATACTGCTTACAAATGCCTGTGTGAAACCACACACCAACCAGCCTTAGCAAGTGTTATTTGAAAGGTAAAGAAAGTAATTCGTCAGACAGCTTTAACTAAAGGCACGGCAGAACATAGCAGTCAGTGGTAGGTTTAGTAAGAAGAGTAAAATGAGGCATATCCTTACTTTCACTGCAGTTTTCTTCATCACTTCCATCTTTACAGTCATTATCTCCATCACACTGGAATGCACTAGGAATGCATTGCCCATTTCTGCACTCCACCAGACCCTGACTGTGACATGCTAGAGAGAAAAAAAAATATTAAAAAAGACAATGTTCTGATCAATTTAGCTTAATGAAGCTCTGCATTATATTTGAACATCATACTGAAGTTATTTTAGGAGGAGCTGATAACACTGCTTAGCACTGAACATCACGAGGCATTTTTCATTATGTGTCAGCTGATTTTTCAATAGCTACAGCTGTGCTGATATTCAACTACTGAGACTGAAATTATAAGTGTCAGGTATTAGCAACAGGCTGAGATGAAGTCTTAGCTTCTCCAAGGGAAAAAACTCACATTGTTCTTACTCATATAGTCGAACATTACAAAAGAAAAAGCTTATTTGTAATTAACAAGAAGCTGAAACACAAAGCAATGCTTTACTTCTCAACAAAGGCAACAAATGTTTAATTTGCTGCAGCTGTCTACCAAGAATGGACATTTCTCAAGTGTGAACTTCTGAAATGAAATAAGTTTATAGTTTCGCCTTACAAGTGGGTACACAAGTTATCTTACTTTTTTTTTTTTCGTTTGTTTTTTAGGGTTTTTTTTTTTTTTTTTAGTTTTTAAAGAAAGAAAAAATAATTTAGAAATAAAGGGAACTTACAGCAGTTGATCTCATCTGATTTGTCTATACAGTCATGGTCACCATCACATACCCAATCAGCTGTTATACATCTCCCATCTCCACACTGATGATGTGTCACTGGATTACAATCTCCATAAAATGCAATTTTGAAGAAAAAAAAAGGATGCTAAGTTACATTTTGTATATTTTATATTACTGATCAATTGTTCTATGCTTATTAGCTAATCTTCTTATTAATGAGCCATTTTCATTAATAAATTGTATGAAGAGATTTTATGTATCTGCAGATTTTTTTGCAGACGGTAGTTACATATATTCTTAATTGTACTGCCCGCTAGTGATGCACTCATTCCTTCTCTCAGCTGCACAGCTGTGAGCACTTGTAAATAAACAAGTTTCTAAGATTTGCTAAGCACACTAGAAGATCTGGCTTATCATCTCACTGAATGATTTTAAGTTAACTAACATTTTCACTAACCATTAGAGAAAATAATTTCCTGCATTTATCTTTTTACTAAGACATTTAAATAAATGTTTCTTGGCTTCAGAAACTATATTTTTTGCATGTACTTGGAATTTCTCATAAGAATTATCTACAAAGAAATTATTCCAATCCTCATCTTACTCTTTCTACCTGAATGCACAAATAAAGAAGAGCATTCTGTTGAGTGGGCTGACTTTACACCAAAATAAATAGAGAGAACAGACACAGTCCAGTCCTCCAAACCTGCTATGAAAACCAATTATAGCATGTACAAAATCTTAGATTTTAAAAATTGTATAGAAAAAAACCTATGTCAAGGTAGAAAAGATAGGAGACTGATTAATGTTTAGAAAATCTAAGTCATCTTTAAACAAAGATTATTTATGAAAAAAAAACACTAACTAAAACTGACAAGATAATATTGAAAGATCTTGGAGTGTGCTTAATTTGGAGAAGAAATATAAACAAATCTCAGACAAAAAAATTTGCCTTGATTTTCAGTTTTCCTATTCTTTGTGTTTTTCCTTAGAAAAGCAAAAGGAAAAAAGTGAGAAATAATATTTTAACTGTTAAAGAATTATTTTGGAAAACTTAATTTTTCTCAGGTGCAGTAGCAGGACCAAAAGTTAGTAAAAATAAGGCTTTCTAAGTTTTCCAATATTGACATGTTTAGATTATTCTTTTTTAATGGCAAAACTTCTTTGTTTCTCCTGTGGAAGTCAAGCGTAGGTAGACACATAGAGTAGGTAGATAAGTATCATGAGTCAGAACATGCAAAGCTGATTGACAACAGAATTTGAAAGAAACAAAATTTGATAATCAAAACATACAATTTCACTATTAATCTTATGTAAAAACAGTTCAGCTATAAAACAGGTGGCACCACCAGTGTATACCCTCTCATAGTTTGCTTTACTCTCAATTAAATCCAGTCAAGCTAGCAAGGCAGCAACATAACATCTTTTGGAATTAGTTTAAAGCAAATTGAAAATAGCAGCATTTCTTATAAATACCAAACCCTCCAAGACTTGGATTGACCCAGAACTCTCCTTTAAACCTTTTCAAATTGCACATAGAATCTGTGAGCTGTTTTCACTTTGTTCAAATAAAGTAAGAGCAGAGTATATTACTCTTTCAGTAGTTTGAGGAAAAAGACTACTGGCTTAGGCAATCCTGATACCTTAAAGACTTTAGAAAAGCACATAGCTTTCATTTACCACAATTTTGTTCATCACTAAGGTCTCCACAGTCATCGTATCCATCACAAACAAAGGTATAATTGAGGCATTTTCCTGTGTCGCAACGAAATACATCATTACTGCAGTCTACAAAACAAATGTATATGAAATGTTAAAGTTACATTGGAACATTCATATAAAATGTGAACACTGGAATGTGCTGACTACACACAAGATTAGCTAAAGATACCCTACAACGTACAGGTCTGCATTAATACTGGTGTGTACCAGTTTATGAGAATCTAATCTGGAAGAATACGAAAAATCAAAAGCTGCTTTTTAGAAATTTTTGCTCTCTCCCTACCAGCTGATTTTTTTGATCAATACCATAAGGTGAGAGTGCTCTGGTTGCATATAGGGTCCTAAATGTTTAATTAATTTATACACATAAAGTTCTCAAGAAAGGCTGTAGGCTTCACCACTGTAGATTACTAGGACAATCCTGAGTACGTGATGTGGCTATTAAGTGGAGCTGAAGATTTTAAGAGCAAAACCAAAATCCCTAGACCCTGCTTTTGAGCCTGCCTTTGATCTTACAATGGTTTCAAATGAGCTTTATGCTTAACACAGTTTGGAGCTCAGATTTGGCCTGGTGCCTTCTCATCAAGGAATTCTTACCACTGTCATCCGTAAGTGGGTTTAACCATTTTTTCATGACTGGAGGCCTCAGTAAAGCCTGCCAAATATTCTCTGAGAATAACCATAATACTTGAATAATATGAGGGTCAATAAAAACATGGAATCTATGTTGCAGTTAAGTGGGTGGAAGAGAAATTAGGGTTTGTCGTGTCTGGTCCCCATCAGTAATAACTTTTGATTTCAAGCACACAACTAGGAAGCAGGTAACAGTTTCACTGCCTTCTTCTAGGCTTTTCCTTAACCTCTAGCTTTTCAGGAGGAATGCCAAGATATAGAACAGCTGGGTGGACAATCCTTCCTTCCTGTTGAAACTATGCCACTGGAACCAAGAAAGTCCTTTGTGCTCACTCTTACTGGCATATGTGGGCATTTTAAATGAGTTCTTCCCTGGATAACAGAGAAAGAGAGCTCGAAAGGCAGGGACTGGAACAAAAGTGCCTCCTTTCTTCTGAGATGATCAACCACTGAAGAACAGAATCATGCTACCACTTCCTTCTCTCCTCTTGGCATGTGATTCCTGTGTTCATGATTGCACAGTGGTTCCACTTTGAAAGCAAGGTGTCCTTCTAAGGATATACACACTGAAAGGGGCAGAACTCTTCCAGAAGGTGCAGTGGGGTTTCTACCCCTTCAGATCAACGTCAACCAAGTGTTGCACCTCCTAGGTGAAAAAAAACTCGAACTTGAACATGAGTCACTTCCTCCCCTTCCCCCACAGAAGTACTAATGCTGTCTACAAGTTTCATATTATCTTAGATAGTCCAAACAGAATTTAAAGCATAGTGCGAAGGAAGTGCTTCAGGATATGAAGTAAAATAATATGGCTGAGCCATGAGCTATATACTCAATAGTTAATTTAGCTTCAAAAAGAACCATTATTCATAAAACAGGGAATAAAAAAAACCCTACACTAAATGAAAATATTCAAGTTCTTGCTTTCCTTAAGCAGACCAATACCCAGCTGAGAGTAAATTCTAAACATTACTTGTTTTGAATATGTAACAGAGGGAAGTAGTCTGGCAACTTTTAATTTTATTGATCAGTTTGTAACTCTGACAGTTTCTATGCTTCTTCCACTGCTGTACCTGCAAAGGAAACAAAACTGTCTTTTTCTATGTTACTTCCTCTGGATTAATTTACTGTTTAATTTCCATTCATACCCCCATTCCTGTTTACATTCATACTTCTGAAGCTGCTGCAGTGTCCTTTAGGGTAGACAACACAGAGGCCCATACAGACAAGGTAAACAAAAAGAATACAAACTTCCTTGCAGGGAAATAAGATTCACTTGATGAAAATCTAAAAGCCTTAATATACATTTTCTTCAAGATGTTGGCAATAATGTATGGTATAGGGTAGCTGGTTAGTCTGTTAACTAAGATGGGCAGCTGCCACTTGTAAAAGGCTCAACTTAAATTTTATAAATGATGGGAAAATCCCCATTTTCATAAAATTAAATACAAATTCCTATTCTAAACTCCACTAAACACAAATGAAGCCTGGTGAATCTTTTGCATTCAACAACTTGACCCTGAGATAAGCTCAGTTGGTTAAAGCATGGTGCTAATAAAGCCAAGGCGGCAGGTTTGATCCCTGCATGGGTCCAGAAGGACCTGCTGCACATGGGTCTGGGCAAACCCCCAAAACATCCTAATCTCTAAATTGAAGAGAGATGGATTTCATGGGTGGACTGTTTGGTGAATAAGGAATTGGTTGGATGATCGCATCCCAAGGGTCAATAGCTCAGAATCCCAAAGGACAACACTAACCAGTGCTGTCCCTCAGGGCTCTGTACTGGGATCAGTGTTATTTAATGTCTTTATTAATAACATAGAAGAAGGGATCAAGTGCACCCTCAGCAAAATTGCAGATGAGATGGGGAGATGGTGTGGAGGTCAAGCTGAGTGGTGTGGTTGCCACACCTGAAGACCAGGATGCCATACAGAGGGGCCCGGACAAGCTCAAGAAGTGGGCGCATGGGAATCTCATGGTCTAAAAAGATCAAGCACAAGGTGCTGCACCTGCATCAGGGCAAACCCTGGTATCAACACAGGCTGGGGAGTGAACAGATTGAAAGCAGCCCTGCCAAGAAAAACTTGGGGGAACCAGTAGATGAACAGCTGGACGTGACTCAGCAATGTGCACTTGCAGCCCAGAAAGCCAATTGTATCTTGGGCTGCATTAGAAGCACCATGGCCAGAAGGCTGAGGAAGGTGATTCTGTCCCTCTGCTTTGCTCTTGTGAAAGCCCACCTGCAGTGCTGCATCCAGCTCTAAGTCCCACAGCACAGGAAAGTCTTCGACCTGTTGGAAGAGGTCCAGATGAGGCTACAAAAATGATCATAGGGATGGAACAGCTCTCCTTTGAGGAAAGGCTGAGAGACTTGGGATTGTTTCTCCTGAAGAAAGAGTGGCCTTTCAGCACTTTAAGGCAGCTTATAAGAAAGATGGGGACTGACTTTTTAGCTGGGGCTGTTGTTATAGGATGAGGGGTAATAATTTTAAAAGAGGGTACATTTAGACTAGACATAAGGAATAAGTTTTTTACAATGAGGATGGTGAAACACTGAAACAGGTTACCCAGAGACGTGGTAGACACTCCATTCCTGGAAGTATTCAAGGTCAGGTTGGATGGGACTCTGAGCAACCTATTTTATAATTTAATGACATGACTTAAGACTTTGAGAGGGGCAAGGACTGCAAGAAACACAGCATCTTTTATCAGACAAGCTTTCAGGCAAATAGGTCTTCCTTCAGTTCTGCTCTTTCTGCTATGTAATCCACACCCCCTCCACACCCTCTCCTCAGCTCTTACCAAGCATCCTAATGAAAGACATCCTCTGCATACAAACCCTGTATCATTTAACAGAGAGGCGTCTTTTCAAAGGTAATCTCAGCTCATGAAACTTATGCTTGTTTTCTCAAGACACACAATATATTTATTCTTTTATTACTAATTTCTTCTTGTCCCGTTTCTAATGGAACTTGAGAGCCATAGTCTCATAGGCATTTTTAAATTTTTGAGCTCACTTTAAAGCTAACGCTGACAGGAAAAACTGGAAAATAAAAACATACAATACCTTTTACATAACAGACATTATCTCAACCTCCATTAAATGAATTGTAGGCTATTAAAGGAAAAGCAAGCTCTAACCTCAATCATATTGAGGCCAGGAGGAAATTGCTGTCCTCATTTATTCCCTGGAGTATCTTAGATAAAATCTAACAACAACTTCCTTAAAAGCAGCTTTGTGAGTCTTGGAATGCCCAGGCTCTTAAATCACTAATAAGAACAAATCTTTTGGGTTGAGTGTAAACTGCACAGTTTGACATTTTAAAAAGCCTGAATGAGAAATCCTGTTTTGTGGCATAACGTCCTGCTATAGTCCCTATTTAGTAATTTTTCCACATTTTTCCTTTGTTCTTTTTGTTCTTTTCCTTTTCCCCTTCTCGTTGTTTTCTTATGGTACATTTGCTCAGCTTTTCTAAAGGTGTTTGTAGTCCAAGGTGTTTTGTTAACACTGAAAAACACATAGGACCTCCAAATATATGCACTACCACAGACAAATAAATAAAAAATGAGGCTATCACATATGTACATTCTACTGCAGCACATACTGGGCTTAATTTAAATAAATCACATCCAGGGTTGAGACCAAGACAATTTTCTAAACATATGGTCTTGCATCTACTCCAAAATCAGTGCCAAGGACCAGGATAAAGCTACAACTAACAGTATTCAGCTGATTATCACAAGTGCTCCTTTCTGATGCACACTACTGATCCATTTAAAAAAAAAACAAAAAACCAAACACTTCTAATTTCCACATAGCTCCTTGCAGAATATCTGCCTCAAGGCATAAAATTTGATAGATCAAAAGCACATACTGTGGCCTGAGTGAGCAAAGCTAAACATGGTCCACAGCAACTGACAGAGTCCAAATGTCAATATGTGCAAACGCTGTGCAAAGCTCCTGTTCTGTGCGGATAGCCTGCTTCAGTTTTCAGGTTTCCCTGATTGGATTCAGTACTTTAGCAGAACACTGCAAGGTGTAAGAAACTTACTACAATGGACCTCATCACTCCAATCATCACAGTCGTTGTAGCCATTACACTGCAGTTTCCCTGGGATGCAGATCCCACTGGCACACAAGAAACTCTCCTCTCCTCCACACAGTGCTGCAAGAGAGCAAAAAAGACAGAATGAGGAGAGAAATTGTGAGCATCAACACCACCAAGTTAATGATACTGGAGTCTTACAAATGTTAAACTGATATTCAAGATTTGCCACAGGTATTGAAATATATTTCCAATTTGTAAAACATCAGGATAGCTTTCAGAGGAACTGAATGCAAGAAGGTCAAGAGGGAAACCTGAAAGAAAAACTCTCCATTTTTGAGATAGAACAAAGACATTTAAAACTGAGTGAATGACCCACTTTAAAAGACCTCAACAGGCAGTCATGAAAAGACTATTACCCCTGTTAAATCTGCCCCTGGGACTAAGGAAGGAGCCTTTAATATGCTTACAAAAAATATAATAATTTCTGCTTAAGACAGGCTTTATTGTATATCCTTTTGGTATTCTTCACAATTTGCCAAACCAATAGGTATACAGTGGATGCTGTGAGGTATGACTTAGCACTGGGCATGCTCAATGCTTTTCAAAAATGACAAATAGCTCCAGCTTGCACTGGCTGCAAGTTCAACTATTTATCTAGGTTTAAATTTTATTTGTGGTCCTAGAGTAGCAGTCTTTTCTATCATACTATGGCAATGGATATACACACAAACACACACACTTCCAGCGCTCTCATTATTAGTTTTAAATTTTGTCAGCAGGAGATTTTTTTTTTCAACGTATTTACAGCCTTTTCTCAGCCTCCAATATTATTTTATCATCCCCAAGTAACAGCGCAATCTTAAACTTAATTAACTGAAACTCACACTCTTTACAGAAAATTTGTTTGTAATAAAAACTGAGGAATAATTTCAAAATCTTTTCTATTACATTCCCAGGTGCATTGTCCACTTGAACAGCAAATAATTTTGATTTTGCAGTACAAACATCATTTTCTAGTTGTGTAATGGGGACATGGTTATTGCTGCTTATGCAATGTATTTCAAAGGAGGTCTCTAATTTTGGAGAAAAGTGCCCAGAATACTAAGAGACTTTAAATCAAAAATTTTTAACTAGTTCGTGCCATTTAATGTTTGTGACTCTTCATCAGAAACAAGGTAGGGTGAAACCACCAGCATCATGCTTTTGCACACGCTTATGATGTGCTCCTCAGTAGGTTCCCTCACACTGTGTGGTTGGACACATTTCCTAACCTCTGACTGAAGAATTACAGCCTCACCTGTATTCTACCAGTTTTGGAAGGGTATTACAAACTGCAAAATACAATAGCCTTAACAAACATGAGATTAGTAACATTCACAGTCTCATTTTACAGGGGGAAAAATGAGGCAATGAGATATTAAAGTGAAAGTTACAAGAAATAATGTATAATGACTTCAACTGACCAATCTAAGACACAAAAATCAGCATGTGGTAGGGTTTTTTTGGAGGGTGAACACTGATGTTACTTTACATGTTCAAAGAGTAGCTCTTGTTGCCTTTACTTGTAGCTGCAAATGTCTCAGTTGCAAATAAACTCCAGCTATACAAATGAAGAGCCCAGTTAGCTGGAAGTGTTCAAAGAACAGTAGAGAAAATATTTATTCAAGTGCCTTGTTCAGCATGGTCATTGCAACAGTGACAGGGCGACAATCTCATTCCATATGATAATGTCACACTTCATTATGAGCCGATCTTTTTATTTCTCCAGTTCCCTGACCTATACACTGCACTTCCCAATTGCTGCAGTCACTAAGCTCTACGGGGCCCCTAGAAACAACAGACTTCCTTGGCATGGAAGTACTAGTTTCCTGGAGACTAGCATTTATCCCACAGATGATGATGTCAGGTAAAAATAGAATATGATAGCATAATCAAAATTTTGTAATTCATCATACAAGGAAGGCTCTTAGAGGTTGGAAAGGCAACTTTAGATGATTGGTGTTCTAACATTCTTGTAACTTGGCTTTTACACAATTTCCTTCATGTTTAAAAAGGAAGACAGCATAAACGGCTCAAAAGGAACTATCTTGATTTTTTTTGATGGAGATCTCCGTCAGTAAAGAGCTTCACTGGTACTAAGATAGCAAGATTAATGGACTCCTATCTTTTGTGTTAATATGCCAGTTTGGCCTGGGAGAACGAAAGTTAACAGTAGGAACATCTGATTATTTTTCTTACAGATCAGAAGAGCAAAGATTCTGGGGTCCCATATTCATTGCTGGGCTGTGAACAAAAGTGTGTTGAAGCACTTATAAGTCATCCTGACTCTGCCTTCTTAATACATCTCTATCTTGTTCTGCTCCTATCCCAAACCACTTCTCCATTTCTTCATACCTGAAGTTAGCATTTTCCTGATTATCTTGTCTATTATACAAAAAACAAGAGGAAGAGTGAAATTAGTTTTCTTTACCTCAGTTTTAGCATCCAGCAGCAATCAGAAGGAATTTTTAGAAACTTTATTCTCACCTCTTGCAGTCTTCTAACAGGTTATGACTGGATATGTTTGGTCCAGTCAGTGCAGTGCTCAGGGCAAGGAGAGCACACACACTGTGAACAGTACCTCCACTGAATGTAATTTCTGCTTTCTACCAAGCTTGTGCAAGAAGTTTTCATTAGGCTGATCATTCCATCATATCTCCGAAGATCAGATTTTAATGCAAATTATAAAAGCCTTATCTAATGCTGTAAAGCAAACACTTTAGTTGAAAGTTAAATTTTGATATTTGATCTAGAACCTAGTGGATTTAGTTACACAACCATTTATAAGACTTTCTTGGACACAGGCTGCATACTCAGAAATGTGGGAACTATTTGAAACAAAGCAGCAGCAAAAGAAGAAATAATGCCTGAAATAGATGTCTGAAATAGGAAAAATATGGACCGTTCCACTCAAAATTATTGCAAATGGCAAAGGTGTTATTTTAAAGAACTATGCTGGAAAATGTTAATTACTGATACCTCTGTAAATAACTTACACATTTATTAATAAAATCATGCAAATACACACACATATGAACTCCTGAAGAATTAAAAATGTTATGTAAAATGAGCCCAAATAAAACAGAAGCAATCCTTGCTGATAGAGAAACTTGCTTGTTTTAGTCCTTACCCAGAAAGGTTTACAATCTGGAATAGCTTCCAAAATCCCGGACTAAACATCATTGGCAGCAAAAAGTGCTTTATTTTACCTGTGTCTGGTGTACTATCAAAAGCGTCTTTGAGGAGGCAAGACTATTTCTGTGCTGTACTTTCCAGCTAGATTACTGGAATGTCATCTGTAGAAGATTATGTGGAAAGCTGCAGAGAGCACAGACTGAAATAAACATACTATTTTACCATCCTCAAGACTGACATCTGGTTACATTTCAAGGTATAGCAGCAGAGAAAGTATTCTGTAACTGTGAAAAATTACCATGAAAAGTGTTGCCAATTTTTTTTCAAAGAGAAGAGGAGGCCACATTTACTATCCAATGCTATGGAAGAACTAAGAGGTATTCAAACAACCAAAAGGCAGTGCTCTTCATGCAACACATTGACAAGCTGTAACATTCCAGAACACGATACTACGGATGCTAAAACGTACATAGACCCATGTAACAAAGGGACACATTAATAGAATAAAAATCTATGGCAGGTCACAAATTACAGAAAAATCCTTGAATTTCAAACAGATGGCAAATGCGGGAGTATTTGGAAAAGTACTGCCACGTGGTCTTGCCCTGTTCTCCTTTTCTGGGCATTTGATTTTGTCAGATTTTGGAGTCAGAATTATAAGATAGATGGACTTTTTGTCTTACCCAATATAGTCATAATAGCACAGCAGAACACAGAGAAATCCCTGTATTCTCTTACTTCCAGATTTTCATCACCTGCTCCCTATACCATGTGTGTACCCTGCAGTACTGTGTATGCATCTTGTTGCTGTCAATTCTAGAAAGTTTTGATACTATGATCACAATAATTGAATTAAAAAAGCTGGCAACTCCTTACCCCCGGGTAATTGTTCATTTCTCTATTTTCTTAGAATGCAAAACCCTGTGGGAGAAAGAGGACAAAAGACCTTTTTCTTTCACTCAAGTGTTGTAGCCTAAAAAAGCCACATAAGAAACTCCAAGCTGGAAAAGAAACAGGCAAGAAACAGGAATACAGACAGAATAGGAGAACAAAACCAGAGAACACAATAAAATATAATGCAGGATCAACAGAATTAAAGAGTGACTTGGTAGGGGAAACAGTTTTTTCAACTGTGTGTGTTTCTTCACATAAATCAACACAACAATCCTGAATAACATTTTGTTTCCCTCAAAAAATTATTCCACTACTGCTGGTTTTGCAGCTCTTCAGCATCAATGTTACACATACACAAATCATGCCTCTCTCCTTTTCACTGCATTAAGTAAAAGCAAAGGCACAAAAGATAATGTATTCCTGATTTTAAAAGCTTTTTCTCAAAGAAATTATCTACTGGATGTACATAATTACATTGCCTATAGAAAAATAAATAACTGTTGCAATCAGGTATTTGAATTCTCTACTCAAAGTTATTCCTCAAAGACAATTCTCTCAATTAATACCAATGTGAATGAAGTGAGTGGTGACTTAATTGCAGTCTTCCAATATCTGAAAGGAGCCTACAAGAAAGATGGAGAGGAACTTTTTACAAGAGCATGTGACTACATGCTAGGACAAGAGGAATGGCTTCAAACTGAAAGAGAGTAGATTTAGATTGGATATTAGGAAGAAAATATTTACTGTGAAGGTGGTGAGGCACAAGACCAGGTTGTCCAGAGAAATGGATGCCCCATCCCTGGAAGTGTTCAAGGTCAGGTTGGATGGGGCTCTTAGTGACCTGGTCTAGTGGAAGGTGTGCCTGCCAATGCCAGGGGGGTTGGAATAAGATGACTTTTAAGGTCCCTTCCAACCCAAAATCTCATGGCAATGAAGTGCAGTTCAAGCCACTTGTGCACCACTTTTTTAACAGAAAGAGAAATTCAATCTTAATGTCCCTTTAGCAAAAATACAACAATCAACAATGGCAATTCAATACTGTAATTTATATAGTTTTGTTCTATAAACAGTAGAAGCATCATATTCACTGCTTCTTTTGAAAGCATTTTACAATTCAAATTGACAGCAGAATAACTTCAGGGCTCTTTTGAGAGCTCCACGTTAATTTAAATCAGATTATTGTGTTGCTTTACTTCTCATTCAATCTACTGGGTTTTCCGCCATGGGTTTAACAGCAACAGTTATGTTATCTGGTCAATGCAACAGTATCAGTTGAGAGAGAGAAAAAAACACAGTTGAAATGTTTCTGCGAGTAGGGATATGAGTAACAGCCCTCAGGAAGGTTTCTGTTATTTCTTCCCCCCCAAAATGCATTATTGGTTTCATGTGGAATGAATGACTGATGATGCCTCCGGCTCACTCCCTTACATGCTCACAACTCATTAGACCTGTGAAACCAGTTCAACCACCTATCTTAAATCTCAAAAGATAAATTCTTACAACTATTTTTAGAGTAGCTGATTTTCTCATCTACTGAGTATTCACTCGTCACTTGTGTAAACGGGTATCAATCTGAAGGACATCAGCCTTCAGACCTGCACGTTTTTCTCTGTGACTCAGAGAATGACTGAATGACTCAGTCATTTCACATTCAGATGTTTTTACTATAATGGCATCGCTTGGATTTTCCAGTACAATCAGTACATCTGTGTTCACAACAGGAATGTATTTCATAATAGATTCCCCATAGTGGTATTGTGCACTCAATTTGCAATGCTTGTGGAGCTAACTTTTAGACAAAGAGATAAATATTAGCTATGACACATAAACCAGTATGTATCCACTAGATAACCCCTATTCTAACTAATAAACATTTTTCGGGAAAACTGGTAATTGTGCCCAGGACAAATGCTCTGGATTCTAACTAGAACATGACTCAAGCATGTTTTCTCCAGCAGGGCTTGGAAAGCCATATGACATTCAAGGATTTTTTTGAGAAGTGATAATCTTCAATTCAGAAAATGTGGAGGATAGGGAGTTTTTAGCCACAATCAGACAAAAATAAACAAGAGAAATCAAGAGAAAGTTTTGTTTGGGATTCGTTGACTAGGTGACACCGTAGAAGTATCCATGGAACAAACAGGTATAGCATCCGGACTTTAATTTTGATAAACACAAGATATAAGTAAAGATGCAAAAGAGAATTCCAACATCACATAAAAAAAATTATATGCGAGGCATATGTGGACAGGGAAGGATTCACTGCATGTAATCTGGAGGCACCAATCCCCAAAAGAAACCGCGAAGTTGAGAAATAAGCAGTCATATGCCAAGGACATGCTCTTGAAATTTCCAGGAACTGAACCCTTAGAAGAGTGTGGAGAGCAGTTCGTGCTGAGCACTAGATAAAAAGGGATTAGAGCAGAGAATCAACCTCAGCTGTTTGATTCTACTGTGGTCAGAGAAGTAAATTCTTTCAAATACACAAACTGCAGAAATAAATATTCAAGAACAGCACAGTTTATTTCTCTAGGAAAAGCAGCCTAGTGAACCCAAACTCTTACCTTTTTCAGTTGCAGAGGAATCACATTAGAACCATTCCTTTAAATAAAAATAAAAGTCAAAATATTCTCCATAGTCATAGAATCAAAGAATCATAGAAGAGATTGGGTTGGAAGGGACCTTAAAGGTCATCTTATTCCAACACCCTTGGCATGGACAAGGACATCTTCCACTAGACCAGGTTGCTCAGAGCCCCATCCAACTTGGCCCTGAACACTTCCAGGTATGGGGCATCCACAATTTCTCTGGGCAACCTGTGGCAGTGCATCACCACCCTCACAGCAAAGATTTTTTTCCTAATATCTCATTTAAACCTACTCTCCGTTTGAAGCCTTTCCCCCTTGCCCTGTCACTACGTGTTCCTGTAAATAGCATGTCTCCGTCTTTCTTGTAGGCTCCCTGCAGGTCCTGGAAAACAGTTCAATTATAGTCTCTCATTCTACGTGAAAACCATTCACATCCAAGCATTGTGCACAATAGTTCACAATGAAACATTTAATTTTAAAAAACCCTTTTGTTTTATACAACAGGATGTCAGAAGTGACAATAGGTAGCCTGGGTCTCCACAGTCTGCCAGGAAGGAGCAACAAATCTCACAATCAGCTGTACATTTCTTCCCCTGGTGAGAAAAAACAAGCTTCCACTCTGTACTTATCTGTAATTTCTGCAGTGCACTACCAGATGAATATGAATCCTGTCCTACAGATTATGGAATAATCATTAACCAAGCACTATTCTAAAAAGTTTCTTCTCTAGCAGTACTAAATATATTATTTTAGCCACGGGATATCCTGAAACTTCAAAGTTTCCTAAGTGACAATTCTCTTCTGGCTTAATCTAAGTTCAGCTATCTAGACTTGGTGGGGATTTTGAACATTCTAATCAGATATAATATGTCAAAATTTAACAGGCATATTTATATTATACCTTGTATTCAGTTTATGTACCACACAGGCATGAAATCCAGGTCTTCAACATTCTGTTGCTTTTTCAGAATTAAATTATACCTCATTCTATGATCATGCTCAGTTAATGATATGATACTCACCTATTGTTCATGGCTAATTACTCTTACTGTTCAACGTATAAGTCTTTACCACACTTATGTGTTTATTTATGTTACAGCTTCTCACCTTAATTATTTGAAACTGACATGAAGACAAAATTATGGTACTTCTTATTTCTATAATGTTTATCCCTGTGATACCAAAGGCACCAACAAACATACGGTTACAACAACCCTGTGAGCTAAAAGGACACTTTTAGTCCCATTTTACATGGGGAATTTCAGGCATGGAAAAAAATATGCATTTTATAATTACTTGCTTACTGTTCCAATTTGGAGAGATCCATTAGACCAAATTTTTTCAGCATACTTAGCATATATTTTTATCATACAGTTAAGACACAGCTCCCAGAGGCTTTCACTACAGCAACTTGCACAAAATACCATAGGACTCAATAATAAACATTTGTGGACAGTGTTAAAATTTCCTGGAAATCATTCAACTTTAACAAGACACGATCTTTTGGATCTTTCCCTACCTCAGCCATTAAAAAATTTCCCACAGATGAAGGTAGGTATGGACAACAGACTCCTTTACTTCATGACTCCTCAAAAATATGCCTTTAGAGATGGAGAGAATCCAACTGGTAAAAGACTTGGTCTAATAATTTTAGGCCAAATCATCATGCATACTCGGGGACTGCAAGGAGGTAGCCCAGGATACATGACCTATTTTAATTGTACCACTAGCTAACATTCAAAGAAACAATGTATAACCTCCCTGATCTTTTAAGGTAGTTTTAAAGAACAAATTCTTGGATTTTTTTAATTTAAAAACTGAAAAACAGTTTTCATCATATAAATTCTTCCTGTTTATTGTCACACAGAAGACATTAACAAAGTTAGAACCCACAGACAGACTGTACAAGCCTCAGTCTCTTCATCTCACAGGAGAATGCATATCAACAGATAAGTCTTAGGTGCCAGCAAGGGAACTCCAGAAATGGGGTCAGTGAGAAAAAAGTCAGGCTTGCTGCTCTCAGGTGTGATCTAGTTTTGGATCTAGAGAACACAGCAGCAACTCTGAGGAGATGGAAATGCCTTGCTTTTAGAGACTGGCTGGAAAGCTGCCGGGTGGAAAAAAACCTGGGAATGCTGGTCAACAGCCGTCTGATCATGAGCCAGTGTGTGCCCAGGTGGCACAGAAGGCCAATGCCATCCTGGCCTGTATCAGCAATAGTGTGGCCAGCAGGACCAGGGCAGTGATTGTCCCCCTGTGCTTGGCACTGGTGAGGCCACAGCTTGAATCATGTGCTTAGTTTGGGCCCCTCACTAAAAAAAGGACGCTGAGGTGCTGGAGCACGTCCAGAGAAGGACAACGGAGCTGGGGAAGGGTCTACAGGGCACAAGTCCTATGAAGAGTGGTGAGGGAGCTGGGGGTATTTAGCCTGGAGAAAAAAAGACTCAGGGGAGACCTGATCCCTCTCTACAACTGCCTGAAAGGAGGTTGTATAAAGGTAGCAGTCAGTCTCTTCTCCCAGATAATAAGCAATATGACAGGAGGAAACAGCCTCAAGGAGCACCAGGGGAGGTTTCGATTGGATATTAGGAAAAATTTCTTCATGGGAAGGCTGGTCAGTCATCAGAACAGGCTTCCCAGGTAAGTGGTGTAGTCACCATCCCTGAAGGTATCTAAAAGATGTGTAAACACGACGCTTAGGGACATGGTTTAGTGGTGGATTTGGCAGTGCTGACTTAACAGTTGGACTGATGACCAAGTACCTTTTCCAAGCTAAATGTTTCTATGACTTTATGTGTGAGTGTATAAAGACCATGCTTTTTGAAAAGTTTACCTCTTGATCAGTTTTGGGCTCATTTTTACACCAAGGAAAAAGGAGGTAGTCTTGAAATTTGGCCTATGTATCAGGTTCCTACTCCAAATAACAAACCTGTATTTACTAGAGCTAGAAAACAAAAAGTCAACAGGTCATATTATTTTTCTCCAACCTTCTTTCCTTGAAACAGCTCAGAATTTTTGATGTAAAATAAAAAGGCCTCAAATCAACAGAAGTCTGAAAAAAAATTGTCCTAAACAATTAAAGCACTACAAACTATAATTAACTGACAACCAGACTTTATCACAGTAATAATATGGAACACAATAACAGAACAAGAAATAATAGTTTCAACCCAGAGCTTTTCCAAAGCAGGAAGAAAATACATTATTAAATGAAAACTCATAAACACAGTGTAACAGTTAAGAATGGAAACATACACTGCTTTCCGTTTTCTTGGTGAGGTGAGAAGCATACCCTTGTAGTGGTGTCATTCTCAGGGTTTTTTTGGAATTGAGAGCACTTCAAGAAGTCTGGCCAAGAAGCATTTACCATACCCAGGACTGGTTCACAGCCTTCTTTTGCTGCCTCACAAAATGTCCTGCATGGCAAGAGTACTTGACTGAATAAAAGAGACAGAGAACAAAATTAAAAATTATTATTACTTTAGTACATTGTGAAAACCGTTTAGAAAAGAGCAAAAAGTAGTAATAAGAGCTTTTGACAAAGTTTGCATTCTACATGGCTACATCCATACCCTTATAGTGCTTAAATTTTCAACACAACTTCTTGCAGTTTCTCTAAATTACTGCAGAACTTCTTACGCTTTAGCATTTGCAATTTTGCTTTATTCATAACCATTCATAATGCCACAGAAATATCTTTTTCCTAGTACACCACATATATCTTTATGTCTGACTCTAGGTTGTACCTGCCCATCTCAAAACCATGGCTAGAAGTCCGTATTCAATCACAACTGGCCTGAACTGAAGAAGCCTACAGTACCCAAAAATTGACTAACTTGGTATTTCATTTTACAGTAACAGAGAATAGCACAGTACTATTAGCTGTGTGACATGGCAGTGACCACTAGAAAGGAATAAAGAGCTGCCAGAGCTGCCTGACTACAGTGGTAACAAAGAGATTGGTGTAAAGCAAAATATACACTTGCAGAAGTATTCTGAAGTCGGTGTGGTTGCCTTTCTCTGCTTAGTATCTAAAAAGACAAGTGTTGTTACTGAGTTCATTACATACTGAGGTTGGAACCACTTTTTCAAAAAGGATATCTTTACAGATATATTCTCCAGGTAATGCTAAGGGCTTTTACACAATGCACTTCACATGCTGCAGTATTGAACTTATCTCAGAAACAAGTCAAGGAATTTATCTCTAAAATGGTCTCTTGCAGCTTCCTGGATGGCAGCTTACTTGTTGCCTGGGAAGAAGCATATATATTCTAAAATAGCACTTTTCACCACCAGATTTTTTCATTGTGATCTGTTGAAAGATAGAAAATTTTTGCACCAAAGATCACCTGTCTGGCTGTGTACAAAACCAAGAATGGTTCTACCTGATGACAGAAGAGTTGCCACTTATTAGTTCTGCACATTGTACTGGTAAACTAAGTTCATCTGACTTGTAAAGGTTCTTCAGATAAAGATGTTCTAAAACACCCTTCTGTTTTTTACAGAACCTATTTGATATGGAGAGAAAGAAAGAGCCCAAGAGCTGTCAAGACGCCATCACTGTCTCCTATCTGGAGCTTGAGAAACTCCTTAAAGAAAGGGGATTTCACAAGGCAAGCGATTGTCTCCAGACATTTTGCAGCTTTTTGTTCTTAGCTAATATCCTAGTAACACTTCTGGTTTGACAGAGGCTCCCTAATATACAAAATGCCGAAAGAAATGCTGCTACTTACTATAGAAGGCACTTGAGTTTCAAAATATCTGTGAGAAATAACATGTCATAAAGCTAAAATGGAGTATTGATTTGATCTGTTGGTGAGTGATAACCCTTTATTTTATTCAATCTGATATGCTTAATTTAACCTTCTGCTGATTTTTTATAAAAACACAAAATATGCTACAAAACTGAATTACAGTGAAAAGTATTGTAAGCAGTGATTCTACCTCATTCACTGGTGCAATGGAGCATACCTGATGATCACAAGTAATAACTTGAAAACAGTACATTCTGCTAAGTTTGTAAGTTTTTGTTCTCAAAAAAAGAGTTAGTAGGGACATTACTTGAATTTAACAAGCCTGTGACAGAGATAAACTTGAGTTTACCACAGTTAACTAATCTGCACACATGATTTCTATGAATGGGAATGCTATTTGGCAAAAACACAAACAAATAAAAACATAAAGAGTTATAAAACAAAAAACAATTAAGTTATAAAACAAAACATAAAGAGTTCTTGAGGACTCTCAGATGAAGTTTCACACAAGTCTGGAGTATTTGACATTATTTCTTTTTTTCCTGACCCACACCTAAATCATTAACTTTCAAAGCACCACACTTCAGCTATAGCCTGACATTTAGCAATCAGGCAATAGTATGTGTATGTCAATTTCTTAAAATGTAACTATAGCAAAGTTCCATCTATATGGTTCCTTGTTTCCAAAGGTCTTTCAACATACTGAACATTCATTTCAACTGAAATTTTAAAAATAATAATAAAAAGTTATATTAAAATATAACTATGCAGTTATACTTACGCATAATAGTTAAAAAGCTTCTAAAAATGTTAGGAGTAATTTTTTTCAGAAGATTTATCTGCACATTGAGTTCTTTACATCTATATTTTAAAAACCCACAAATACAAGAAGTTCACCTCATTTATTTGAATTAAGCAGTCCAGCATTTGAATATTACACTGCAGTGCAAATGTTTGGATATTGTATCAGATTTGCATGGCAAGGTTCTCGTAGCGTGAATGATACAGGGGTGGCTCCCAAGAGACGCTGCCAGAAGTTTCTCCGTTGTCTGACAGAGCCAATTCCAGTCACATCCAAGACAGACCCACCACTGGCCAAGGCTGAGCCCATCAGTGACAGCAGTCGTACCTCTGCAATATTTAAGGAGGCAGGGAAAAAATCCTGTGCAAAGGCAACTGCAGCCAGGAGAAAGGACTGAGAACATAGGAGAGAAACAATTCTGTAGATACCAAGGGCAGTGCAGCAGCAGGGGCAGGAGGTGCTCCAGGCACTGGAGCAGAGATTCCCCTGCAGCCCATGGTGCAGTCCATGGTGAGGCAGCTGTGCCCCTGCAGTCCAAGGAGGTCCATGGTGGTGGAGATACTCACCTGCAGCCCCTGGAGGACCCCACACTGGAACAGGGGGATGCCCAAAAGAAGCTGTGACCCTGTGGGAAGCCCACACTGAAGCAGGTTTGCTGGCAGAACTTGTGACCCTGTGGCGAACCCACAGTGGAGCAGGCTGTTCCAGAAGGACTGCACACCGTGGGAGGGACCCACACTGGAGCAGATCATGAAGACCTGCAGCCCATGGGAAGGACTGGAGAAGTTCATAGAGGACTGTGTCCCATAGGAGGGACCCCATGCTGGAGCAGAGGAAGAGTGTGAGGAGTCCTTCACCTGAGAAGGAGGGAGTGACAGTGACAATATGTGATGAACTGATCACAGCCCACACTCCCCATCCCCCTGCACCTCTCAGGGGACAGGAGGCAGAGAATTCATGACCAAAATTAAACACAGGAAGAAGAGAGGGGCATGAGGAACGTGTTTTAAGATTTGGGGTTTCTCTTCTCATTACCCTGCTCTGATTTGATTGGCAGTGAATTAAATTAATTTCCCCAAGCTGAGTCTGTTTTGCCTATGACAGTAGTTGGTGAGTGATCTCTCCTTGTCCGTATCTCGATCCTTGAGGCTTTTGTTCTATTTTCTGTCCCCTGTTCAGCTGAGGAGGGGAGTAACACAGCATTTTTGGAGGGCACCTGGTGACCGGCCAGGGTCAACCTACCACAGACACTCACAGAACAGTAATAATTTGGAAATTACCAGTCTTCTAAAAAACAACTGCACAGTGATCTAATAAGCCAAGCAGAATTTTCAGTTGCTAGAGAAGCTTTGACAAATCAGAAAACATGGGATTATCCAGCAATTACTGCAATATTTGGCCCAGTTTCAATGTTGAGTCATGTGTGCTCCATAAATTAAATATTTCTGGATAATGATCAAGTTTAGTATGGACATATTGCTTAATCTACTGGAGGATGAAAATATTATTAAAAGTCTTTATCTTGATTAGTTTTATTTACAGCTACTCAGAGACCAATCATTTAAAAAATAAACTGGTCTGTCTTTGGCAATCTTACCATAATTGGTTTGGCATCAGTGGCAGGCACAGAAGCAGGTTATAACATATTAGGGTGTGATTCTGCTCTTCAGGATATTAGTAGAAAAACTCCTGAAAATTGATTTTCATGAAAGAAAGAAAATATGACATATTTTTATCTCTGTGGTTGGCTTCCCCCCACTTAAAATCCACACTTCAGTAAATTCAGCTGCACAAAAATAATGACATTAAGAACTGTAAGGTACCAAAAGAAATAAAAATCTTCTTTATGATTTATGAAAAAGTATATTAAGGGTAGAGAGAATATATAACAGTTTTAAATTTGCATAAGGCATCTTTGAAGATGCTATTTTTTAAGAGTTTTATATTAAATATTCATTGAAGCAGGTATATTCAATAGAGCATATACTCTGTTAACTGATTTTAAGTTTCCAAAGAGGTTACACACTGCCTGAAAGCAGATGATCTGACTTCCTCTTCATGACAATCACCTAGCCTTCACTTAATTTGGAACTCAAATTTCCTGATTATAATCCTACAGAGACCTACTCCTTATAACTGAAAGATACTTTACGTTTTTAGACTACTTTTTTTCAGAATTTACTCCTTATCTAATACTGACTTCTCTTCTTTGCAATCACATTACCATGCACAGGGCTCCTTGGTAGACTCTGTTTCTTAAGTGGTTGTTTTGAGTACCAGAAGTTATCAAAGAAATATACTACAAGAAGCAGTAAGGAGAGGGAAGATCCTCATGGCAACTGTTTTCCTCTTGCTGCAGAATTTACCACATTTTCTAAGGTTAGTTCAAGGTTCAAGTTAGCTAAAGGGTCTGACTCTCAACCTCAGCAGACACTGAGGGCATGTCTTTTCTGGAAGCAGCAGCACTGTATGCAGCTTGGTTCCCAAATGCCTGGATCTGGTTCTGTGCTGCTTTCAGTTTTGCTATTTGTAAGAGCTGTTTTTAGGCTGTATAATAAGAGGTCAAATAATTGATTCAACTGAAGAGTAATGTGACCAAAAAAAAAAAAAAAAAGCCATTTTTTTCTCATCTGGCAATTGAATTGGGTCCTCCAAAAGGACACAGGCAAAGAAAGAATAAGATGTCAGGAGAGGGAGAAGTAGAAATTGCTAGAGCCGACAAAAGCATTAACTTAAATAAAATAAGCAATTAACCATCCTGCAGGGGCTCCCCTTGCAACCTGGTAAAGACAATAATAATCTAGTGCTCATTATCTGTGGCATTTCTTTGTGTCTTCACAATAGTATCTCCACTGGTAAAAGCACTGCTGTAGCCATGCCCTGTTGAGAAACTCATCATTGCAATTTTACAGGTTAAAACAGTAGAGGGTAAATGATTTGCAAAAGGCTTACAACCAAGTTGGTATGCCAGAGCTGAAAACACAGCACAAAGATCACTCTGAGAAAACACAACTGTTGGCTGCATCTGCTAAATGTCACATTCGTGGTTCAATACACAACCTGACTGAAAGCAGACTGATGAACATTTCCAGCTGCTGCTGGTTCTCATTATTGTTCTTTTCCCAGCTTCATCCCTTCAGTTGTTCCAGGATAACTTTTTCTATGGCCACACAATAAGCTTTATTCAAGTACTGAGTCAAGTTAAAAGCAACTGTAGGATATTTTGCTGTATCGTTCATAGGCATGCGTGCTAAGAATGGTGACAGATCTCAGGCCTGAGGCAAAATAAAGGAATTGGTAGTGCAATTGTGAGAGATTGCTGGGGCAGGGAGGATGAGTACAAGGACAAACTGAAACATGATGAAATTATGAGGAGAAGAAAACCAAGGTTACTCTTTATTTCTACAGCTCTGAAATCAAACAAGTTGAAGTGATGAGCTCACACACCAGCCTTTGTGAGTTCTGATTGTCTTTAATCCTTTTCATGATTTTCTACAAATAAAGACTTCCAGGATATAAATGCCAGAAAAAGAAGTTTCTACAGCAGAGCAGACACACGCACCCAGCATAATGGATTTCTAGAGTGACTGTTCTTGTGCAATCTTTCTCAGTACCCTCTCACAATACTCTAACATGGAGAGCAGCACAGTCACTGACAGTTTTATGAGACAAACTCATAAAACCCTCAATATTACTTCTTGATTCATGGATTTATAAACAAACTGGCTGCTAATGTTTCACTTCACACATTCAAGAAAATTACGTATTTTTATCTTTTATTGTTTGGTTTTCATCTCTAACTTTCAAGTTCATTTGAAAGTTTGAATTTTCTATTTTGTCTCTAGACAGGGGTTTAAATCTGAAGTTTGCTTCTTTGCATAATAAAATCTGAAAAGAGAGCAAGATTCTTTTAGATTTTTGTGGTTATTTCACTTGACAAAATTGTACTAAATCCATATAGCAACATTTAGGGATGTCACCTCAATTCCACATAATGCTTTGTAACACTCAAAGCAGAGCTAGCTGCATTACCTCCTATTACCATTAAAGGAGAAAAAAGGACTCAGAGGCGAACCTGGCAAAAGGCATAGCAGCTCAGTTTCCCTGGGGTGGGAGCCTGAATAATGGTTGTGGCTGTTTAGACAAGATTAAGGCCTTGCATTAATTGGCTGAACTGCAGGTAGGTCCCCCCTCATCTGCCCTACAGGGACAGTATAAGGATTTACAGATATGCTCATACACTCACGAATACCCCATTTGCTGTCATGAAGCTGACGATTACAGATGAGCCACAAGAAGAATGCCCTTTCCAAGAGACTGAAAAAAGCCTGGGTTATACAATGAGAATTAAAAAGATGGAGATACTAAATGGATGGCCTGCAGCATGGAAGAACAATCTGTGTAAAGGCTATGAGAATAGAAAATTGTCAAAACCAAATTAAAAGAAAAAAGCTGGACTAGAATCTCTTCTGTGGGTCCATACAGATTTTTTTCTCTAAGAATTACATGTCAAATTAACCACTCCTTAATTAAATTAACCACTCCTTGCTACATCTTATGGCAACAAGAAAGAGGCATCTAGAATTATGTTTGCAGAAGTCTTAGAACACATTTGATATCCAAGAGTACCATACTTAACAAAGAGCTCACACAGAACTCTGAAGGCTGTTCAGACAGAGGGAGGAAGTACAAATTCCTGATTCCAGTGATAGTGGAACTGGGAACAAATCCAAATATACCATTACATTATAAAGACTTTTCTTATCCATCCAAAAATGAGTGAAGGAAGCAGCAGGTGCTGTTGAATTTCACATCTTCTACGTCAAGTGCTGTTATTTAACATCTCTTTCAGGCCTAGAAGTGCTCTTCAGACAATGTAGCCAAACTCTGTTGATATCCCTAAGAATGGACACATACAGTCTCTACAATGCAAGTTAGAATTTTTAGTCAGAGTAATAATTTATTTTGTAGACAAAACCCAGATAAATTATTTTGACCAAAATAAGGAGTCATGTCTGAGTCAGCGGTGTGCTGTGGCAGCCAGGAGGGCCAACCATGTCCTGGGGTGCATCAGGCACAGCATCACCAGCCAGGCAAGGGAGAGGATTGTCCTGCTCTGCTCTGCACTGGAGCAGCCTCACCTCAAGTTCTGTGTGCAGTTTCGGGTGCCAAAATGTAAGACATTAAACTATTAAAGAGCATCCAGAGCAAGGCAATAGAGATGGTGAAGGGTCTAGAGGGGAACCCATATGAAGAGAGACTGGGGACACTTGGTCTGTTCAGTTTGGAGAAGAGGAGACTGAGGGGAGACCTCATCACAGTCTGCAACCTCTTCGTGAGGGGAAGTGGAGGGGCAGACACTGATCTCTTCAATTTTGTGACCAGTGACAGGTCTTAAGGAAACAGCATGGAGCTGAGTCAGGGGAGATATAGGTGGGGTATCATGAAAAGGTTCTTGCCCCAGAGGGTGGTTGGGCACTGGAACAGGCTCCCCAGGTAAATGGTCACAGCACCAGCCTGACAGAATTCAAGAAGAGTTTGGACAATTCTCTCAGGCACATGGTGTGACTCTTGGGGATGGTCCTGTGCAGGACCGGTAATTGGACTTTCATGATCCTCGTAGGAACCTTCCAACCCAGGACGTTGTATGATTATATGAATCAGCAAGAAAAAAATTCAGAAATCCACTCTGACTCCTCAGTCACTTTCTATGACAGCACAATATGTCACAAGTTGAGCTTATAATACCATAACAATCAGAAACTCCTAAAGTATACATGGTACCGCAGAAGCATAAATTTTGCCATATTGCCACAAAAAAAATCTATCAAAATTATTCAGTGTGTTTTGTACAATGACCATAATCAGTTGGGATGATCTGTCCTGACTAAAGCATTCAGCCCTTCCATATTTCTCTTTCTGATCCCATCACTTGATTCAAAGACAACAGTGAAAATGGGAGAGAGGCACTAAATTAATTCATTAGAGCTTTAGATTAGCCATGAATCAGTTTAAATAATAAGTATATTGCTACAATTATGAGCTATTTTTACAATCTTGTACTATCTGCCAAAATGACTCCTAAAGGAAGTCAAATTTCTGAAAATTCTTGCCGAGTATTTATTATGCAAATGATGAACACACTGTTTATTTAGTTTACTCTATAGAAATTTCTTTTAAAAAGCAAAACAAAACAAACTCTTAAAATGCCTGAAAATCCAGGTTACAAGATCTTTTGATTTTAGCAAACAAAATTCACTTCACTGATCCAAGCCAGAAGAGTTCCAAAAGTTTCTTTCCTCCCCACCTGCATAATCTTGTGATTCTAGTTTGACTGCCCTGCTCAGCCTGTGAGCCTGGTGCTTACCGCTGGGGTCTCCAATAGGGCAACAATAACTTCTGGCAGAAGAGACAAACTTGTGAGAGGTAAGTATGTCTCAATAACCGAATTCTCATTCGGTTTTGAGTGCAGATGGTTTATAAGCTATTTGTTAATAAGATGGGCACTAAAAGAAGTTAAACATGAGCAGAAAAGTATATGAATTCTTGGAGAATTCTTTAACCATGCTTCAATCCAAAACCACTTTGTTTACTAATTGCTGCACAAGAGGGTGTGCTCATATCTAGTAGAAGAGTTCTATCTACCAAACTAAGACAAAATGTTACCTCATCTGTATGTTTCTGGTTGTGAGCCAAGGTACACTAGTTCAATAAGAAACAATCAGTGTTAATACTCCCAAAATATTTATGAAAATACAAGGTTTTATCAAAAATTCCTATCCTACAATTACCGCAATTCATTAAATTAAATAAATTTTATTATGTGAAAAAGCATGTTTTTCTAGAAGACAGATTAAATTAGCAAACAAACATTAACAAAAAGCCATGCTAATTTTAAGAGTAGTTGTAAACAATTACTTCAGCTACAAAAATGGTAAGAAATATTATATTGCATGTGCGGGAGAATGACTTAATGATCTCTAGTCAGCATACCAACTTAGGAACCGTAAACCACAGCTTGTAATAGATAATACATACAGAAAATCCTTGCAACGACAACAATTGAAGGCAATCAATCAATAACATATGCATTAATAAAATAACTGGCCCTCCAGATTTTCCTTTCTGCCTCCTTCCATTTACTTCTCTGAGCAGCATTATGAAATACAGTTTCAAGCAGACATTCCCCTGCCCAGACTGTTCTCAAAAAGGTTTCTCTAGCTGATAACCTTTTAACTCTGGTGCATCCATAATTCCCCCCAACACACCCTTCGAATTTAGATCAGTGGAGAGGGTGAAACACTCCATGAAGTTTTGATGCTGCCTGCTGTGGCAAATGCTGGCTTCACACGCACTGGACCACACACATAATTCTGGCCAATGTAGGATGCCATTGCCTATATTTCTATATTACTTTTCTAACTTTTAACTTTTTAAAATTAATTTCTTGGGCAATTCCCTCTTTCTATACATTGACTTATTTACAAATTACACATACCAGTAATTTTAAACAGTTTGTGGGTGGGGAAGGGACAGTTCTCTGAATGCGGAAAACACATTCTTTCCAGCATCCTATTTCTCTGTCCTTTTCCCCTATATTTTGCCCCTGGTTTGTCCTTCCCAACACTGCATCTGTGTAAAAGAGTTGGCACCACAGAGTTAACTTCAGGCCCTGTTCCTGTAAGGGCCTGTACCTAGATCCAGTGCTGCCCCTAACTATTGGGACCTTTTGGGTCCACCCACAGCAGCTGAGCCATGACAGTTACAGAGATGCTTTCAGAGACTCCATGATTTTTCTGATGTGTAAGCTAGAAATTGGGGATTAAGTTCTTTAGGCATAGCCACAGGTACATAGACTTTATAAACAGAAGTTCCCCTAAGGTAAAGACATTTTATCTTCTAATTCCGTTATCTCCCTCTTCTAGCAGCCATGAGGAAGAGCTTACTACTTATTAGAGCAACTTCCCAAATAAATCTCAAGTTTCAGTGCTCAAATACTTGAGCACTCTTGGTGATTACAGAGTGCTTTTTCATAAGCAACCCATTTTTTCTTTCTGTTTTTGCCCAGGGCATTATTTAGGCATCCAAACAAAAAGCTAATTGGTGGTTTGTTTCTACTTTTTCCCCTCAAAATTTATACATATCTGGAGAAAGGGTCCTCTAAGATATGTTTGTCAGCTTTAAATATAGGCATTTTGGCCCATTCCACATCATTAGCCATGTTCTCCCTAGCATTCCTTGCAAAAGCAAACTTTGTGTTTGTCACCTTTATACTGTCTAGGCTTGGGAGCAAGTAGTACTGGCTCCTAAGGTGATGAGTATGACATGTTGACTTTATGGTCTGAGTTCTGAGGGAGTGTACTCTAAACTATAACCTCATTAGCACATTGTTTTCTGCCTTATGAATAACAGTTAGACAAGACTAATAATATAACTCATTAACTATGAAATTATTTGTGAATTATACAGGCTGCACTGAGAAGAAAGGTATATCTCTAGAAATGCTATTTCATGACTGCTGTTTCTTCAAGTTCCTTCATTTATTTCTTGGCAAGGTGGTCCACTCCAATACTTCAGAGAAATGTGAGCATTCCCTTCTTTGAAGTCAGATGTAAACCAGCTGTTTCTTAACTAAAAGTCTCACTCATGTCTCATGAAGAACATGTTATACTCATAGGACAGCAGAAATAAAATTTTGTTTTTTGAAAAATTATCTTACCTTAGAGCAGGAATTGGGGCTTGAGGATTTGTTTTCTTCCTGTTCCTTTCTCTGTGCAAATATTTCACCACTTTCTGAATATGCATATTGTAGATTTTCTTTGATCCATGTATCTATTTATTACTTATTCAGTTTTCCATTTCAAATCACCTTGATTTTATTCACTATCTCCTTATATTTAGAAATTCATGTCTGTTCAGTACACTCATTGAAATGTGTTTTCAATCATGACTTTGCATATGACATCTGTTACTGCACATAAACACTTTCAAAAGTACACAGGAACTGTCTAGTGCTATTTTACGGATACCTTAAACAGACGGTTTTGCTAGTTTGAATTCCTACCCAGTGTCTTACACCTATCAACAATTTCACTTTCTTGTTGCTGTAAATTAGTTCTACTTCACCTTGAATTAGTGTGCTGTCAATTCAGTGGTAGACTGGAGCTGACACTGAGTATTTACATTGTGTGGGAAAGACTTACAAAATGTTTCTCACAGCATGTTGACTATCTGCCATTAGCAACTCTATCCTCAATATTTTACTTACCAAAAAATTACACCATAAAATCATTATTATTACAACTATTGCTTAAATTACAGTTATTGAAAGGTTATTAACTGGTAGAAAGGACAAAATGAAAGAAAAAATTATTCATTTGTTTTGCTGTTCTGGGCTTTTTTCAGGTGACACAGACCTTGTGTATTTCTCAGTTTTTCTGCTAAACAGTAATATATCAATTCCCTTAGGAGAATGCTTTAAATTAACAATGACAAGACACAAAAAATACCCTGGCAGATAGAGAATACTATTTGTGTGGGCAAGCATTTGCAACTTTATCCCACTCTCTCTATAACTTTTGTGTGTTTAATCCTTTTTGATGGGATTTGACTATACATGTTTTTCATTAGTTGGATCTCCAAGGCTGTGTTGTTCATAATTGCACTTCAGTGAACCATAACCAAATTTAAAAACTGAAAACTGGATTATGACTCAGTTATATCTAAAGACAGATTTTACAACAGTGTGGGTTTTTGTACACAGTCAGTCTGCTGGATTCTGAAGGGCTGCAAGCCAAGTCATGGCAACATTTAAAACAAAAGACATGTGATTTCAAACATTCTATGCATAAATCACTTCACCTACTGAACATTACCCCTGCTTTATTTTGAATTGAAGTTTCTAATCTTCTGTATCTCCTCGACAAACAACCATTGCCAAAACTACATGTGGAATAGCCTTCGTGAGTCATGTTAAATTCCTTAAGCTAAAGAGGCACCATCAAAAACGAAGTGTATTAAGAGGATAAAGCAGCTCCCACAGGGTGTGAAAGGCAGGACTGCAAACTCAGGAAACAACTGGTAGCCACTTTATAAGCATCTGAAAGAAGCCTCCACCCCATGTGCCTGGGTCATGCCAAGAACTACACTGGAGGAATCATGAGAAGAACATACAGAGACAACACACTGGGTGGTAGGAGAAAATTGCCCCACCTTATTCCTTGGAGACCTGGTAAGTGATTGTCACCAGTGCAGTAGCTTAATTTTTAAACGTAAATACCACCAATTTCAATGAAAACATCTCTGACAGGTTTATGAGAAAGGATTCTAAATGTCTTTCCTGGTGGGTTTCTCAATACCTTTGTTTCTCAATACTTTTGCTTCAAAAATTACTCTGAAGCTAACTTCACAAATGTGTAAAATTTAAACATTTCTTAAAAGCTGCAGAATGGCAAAGTTCCCTGTGCAACCATAATTTGACATCTCCACACAGGTGCAATATAAAAAGATAGTGTAAAAGCTGGGTCACAGACTACCTATGAAATCATTCACTCAGAGGTCCTAGCAGCTGCTATTTTGTCTTGGCATATTTACCTGCTTGTGTTGCTGAAATTAAGTAGATTAAAACAAAATTGAAGTGTGCCATTGGAGGATTGCCTATACAAACTCATATATATCCATACATCATTCATACACAATTAAACCCATTATGGACTTTGCATAATAGATATTGACTCAAATGGATGCTGATAGCTTCCTGTTCAAAGCCTGAAAACAAAAATTCTCATTATGTAAACAAGATCTATGTGATCAGCCAGCTTCTTCTCCTAAATACTTCAAAAGCCTCAAATAACGCCAAAAAAGGAGTTTTTTAATAACATCTTACTATTTTAATGTTTAACTGCTATAACTGTGATAAAATATAATTAATTTCACTGTCAGCAGAAGAAATAAAGAACATGGTTAAGTTTCCAGTGAAGTTCACAAAAGCAGGAGAAAGGAAATAACCACATCACTGGTCTCATTCATGGATTATACTAAACATGATGGAGAGATATCTCTTACTCTATGAAGATTGAATTCTCTTCCATTTTCTAACAGGACCTGAATGAAATTTTTTTAAGCTTTTGTCAGCTTTTAATAAAAGATGCCACACATGTTTCTGGATTTGGTTTTTTGGACCTAATATTTCATCCTACTTTCATCCACAATGAAAATTACACAGTTTGGTTTTTCCTTTTTATTAACTACAGAAAAAAGACGAAGACAATCAACCAGAAAAAAAACCACGGAATAGATTTTGCCACTATGAGTCATAACAGCAGCTCTTCAAAAATACTTGACTGCACACAAACTATTCACAGATTCTTAGAAACTATTTAGTATTAACCTAATTTTCATTAGTTAATTTCTCCCATTCCAAACGTACCATGTTGACCTATTCTGACCTCTTTGGCTTTCTACAAGCCTTTCCCTGGCTACTGCTGTGTGTAGCATAGATACTACAGCACAATAAAATATTTGTTACATATAGACATTTACATGACAAACTCCTTTGTAGGAAAGAGTTCAAAAATCAAAGAAGTCTTTTCCCTTCATTGTATTACTTTACCCTTCAGAATTAATCAGAGGGGGGAAAAAAAGGTTGAATTATGGCAGAGGGTTTTGCTATACATTTACTGTGCATTACATCACAAGTGAATAAATAAGTGAAATTAATCTTCAGACTTTAATCAAGACAAAAAATAATGTTGTGCCTAAAGATACAGGCTATAAGTGTTACAGACCAGTTCTCTGCTCTACTGCAAATTTCTTGCTCAGCCTCGGCTTCCCCAGCCACTAATGTGACAGTATTACTTTCTTGTCCTATCCTTTACTTGTTTTCTTCATGTGGGCTATAAACTTTCAGAGGCAGGAGGCGGCCCCTGCGTGCATGTTCGTACAGCATCCAGCATAAAAAGCCATGATCTCAGATGGACTCTTTGAGCCCTAACTGAAGACAAGCCACTTCACAACTCTATTTTCAAAGATGTCTGATAGGAAAAAAAGCATAATGAGTAAAAAGATACAGAAATGCAAAGGTGCATTGGAATTTCAGCTTGGGAGCATATTACACCTTCTAATTTGCATTGCCCTAATACTATCTTCTAGGTGGAGCCTAAATTAAGTTTGATCTCCAAAGATATGAGACTCTGAGGATCTCTCAATGGAAGGCATTTCCTCAACTTTCTGGAATATACTTTTAAAAAGAGGATTAATGCAAGTACTCAAGCTATTATTTCTGTTTTAAAGGCAGCGTGACAGCACAGGGTTATGAGAATTGATAAGCTTCAAATTTACTCCCAGCATAAAAAGTCAAAATAAGCCATGTAAATGGGCCTTCAGGATCTATTAAAGCCTGCCTATTTTTCCAAGTCTTTTGATGAAATTTGAGTATTTCACAGAGTGCAAGAAATATTAGAAAGCATCAATCAGTGAGTCTGCTTGCATTATGCAGTTATAGGCTGACCCACTATGAACTTCTCTAATGATTTTCAATCTTTAAAATTAACACTGATTTTGGCTTTAAAATACACCCTTTTCCCCCCTTTTGAAATCTGAAGACAATGCGCACTAACTTTTATTGTCTTCTTGAACAGTGGAATCCAACGCACGTGAGTTGCTAAAAATAAACATGCGCTAAATTGTATTAACTGACCTTCGGCCCACTCTTAGTGTCTTCCAGGGCTAAGGGAGAATTCACAACAGCTCTGAGGACAGATCTTTCTTACAGCAAATAAAGTACCAGTGTTGCATGTGGTGGTCAGATGATACAGACTATTGCTACCCAAAAGGACAAAGTTACTACTGGGAATGTTAGCTCAGCACATCTAGTTTAAGGTGTTCTTCCACCACTGGCACTACGTTCCATTTTCACACAGGTTTTAGTTGTACTTTCAAACTTTATCTGTACTGAAAAGTAGTATATAGATACTGTTACATATTTTCTTAAAGAGCAAGTCTAGCTGATTTTATATCCAGTTGCTGAAATTAAATACAGCTTTTAAAATTAATATATTTTTACTGTCACACATGGTTTCACTGCAGTAAGATATAGAAGAACATTTCTGAAGAGCAGCAGTATTGTGGTAGTATTCAGAAAACCCTGTACCTAACTATACAAACATTGAATATGTTCTCAGCCTAGAAACCTCATCTCCTTCAAGTGTTAATGAAAACAATGTTCATAAATATGTGAAACATAATGGGAAACAGACATAAGTTTAAATATCAGAGAAAAGCTATGTAATGACAGCTCAATGAATGCCAAAGATAAGTGCTTGTAACTCTCCCTCTTGTTCCTTCTTGTAATGCACTGTTATAATTATTGCTCCCACGGCTGCAAGCTGCCAACAGACTCTCAACAATACCTAAGAATAGACATCTAGGCATCACAGGAGTTTCATCTCTTCCATACTGTGTAAACAACATTTGTCAAATTTGTCAAATTAAGCTTTACATACATTAGAAAAAATTGCTTTGCAAAACAAAGAGGGATCAACAAATGAAAAATTATGACCACATATACACTAATGTTAGAATGAAACAGCTGTGACTGATGGGAGTAAGCAGTGATGATGTCAGTAACAACTGTTCACAACATTAGTGGACGTTTTGTCACACTGGAAGTTAAAGACAACAATAGTCCCCCCCAAAAAAAGCACTACAGCATATGGACATATTACCATTCATTATCACCAGAGGTTTTCCAGTGACTCTTCTGCTTCAGTATGTTTCTGGTTGCCAGACTCCCCTGTTCAACAGACCTAACACAGGCCTGTCTCTTTCATTTTTGGTATCTGCACTCAGCATACACAAAGTAGCTTCCCCCTACTACGTCATGTGCTTTTCTTGGGAAGGGAAGGGAAGGGAAGGGAAGGGAAGGGAAGGGGTGTTAAGTAACTACTTTTTGCAGATCTGATGCTCCTTAAAATAAATTATTCTTGGCTTTGAAATATATGTGTTTGCCTGCAATAATTGGATGCTACAAGAAAGACAGTAATCACAAAAATCACTTAGTTGCCTACAGAAAAAAAAAGGTATTCTTGTTTAAAGAAGAAACCAGAAGTTAAATTAGGACAACTGAGGTTTAGCAAACTAGACTTAACTAACCAGCACATTGTCAATCCACTCTTACGGTTCTTCCCGTGGTTGCCACTCTGACTGCAGTCACTGCATTTTCAGTGACGTCCATGGCACACTCTGGAGACATAATTACTAAAACTGAAGTCAGATTCTAACATAATCTTACATCATTTGCAATCTCATATTGGACTTTCTTCCCCATCAGTCTGAAGGGGCCAGAATATTTTCCACCAAAAAAAAAAAAATTTAAAATACAAATAGAGGAACCACTGTGGCCTCCAGAACATAAAACAGGACATTGAAATCCAGTTCCAGCTTTGACATTATGAATTAATGGGAGAAGGTTGCTGCTATGGAAAAAAAGGAAAAGCAAAAAGAGGACGGAAAACAAACAAACAAACAAAAAACCAAACCTCCAAACCCCCACAAAAAACCAAAACCAAAACAAAACCAAAAAAACCCCTCCACAACAACAACAAAAAAACTACACCACACAAAGAAAACCCCTGACTCTTGACTCTCAAAGTATTTTGGTTGTCACTGAAAACCAGAGCAAAAATGCCTTCAGGAAAGAAATGGAAAAGAAAATGTACAAAATTTATCCTTTCACCATTCTACTTATTTGATTGATTTAGGAGCTTTGCATTTTTGATACACACAACTCACTCTCAAAAGGTTTGTGAAAGTCAAATTCCAAACAAGGCAGAATAAGTGAACCAACAGAGAAATGGCCTGTTCAGATGCTGAATACTTAAATGCATCACTTTGTTACCTGAACCCACTGTTCATATTTTGTTCAATAATTTTTAGAGAAAAAAGGTAGTGTAAGGCTGTTTGTTATCAGATTCCTTAAGTAGAACAATTGTAATACTGAATTGGAGCAGAGGTGCTATAACTAATAATGCACTCAGTTAAACAGGGTTAATTACAGCTTTTGGTAGGCTAACAAAGATATGTACACAGGTGTATTTGGATTAAACCACTCAGCCAGTCTAAAAGTCAGTCTCATTCCACTGTTACCTGTGCTGCCTTTGCTCCCCACTAACCCTATCCATATAATCATCTGTACACCTTTATTCTGGGTTAATTTTCTGTCACTTTAGTGAGCTTGAATTGCCAGTCCAGGAATCCTTGTGATGCGCTGGAAATGGCAGGCTTATATTGCCTGGAGTGAGACTGTATCTTCTATTGGCAACTGAATTTTAGACCAGCTCTCACAGAACTTCTTTCATAAGTATTCTATTCCTTCTAAACAGTTTCCAACTTCCTGGTCTTGTTATGCTATTTGAAACACGTATTACATTGTCATATTCTCTTCCACTGAATTTCACAGTGGAGGAACTGGAAATAAGGAAAAATGAAAACAAGGAGAAAGAAATCTATTGTGTCTCCTTCCCCCCCACAAACATCAAAGATTGTGTACACATATAAAAAAAAGTTACTTTTCCCTTTTTGTGTCATGTTTTGATTTTAGCTCATTGATCCTTTTTTCAAATCAAACTCAATGTAAAAGTGCATGCACATTTTACTAATACTGTGAAATTATGTAAATGCAGAAAAAATACATGCTCTTTAAGCTTTCAGAATAGTTCATGTCACCCTGAACATATCCTGCTAATTTAATACCAAAAATATGTATTTAAAATATTAACTTTGCCAAAGGAAATGACTAAACAAATTTGAAGTTTAACTAAAGGCCATCCCACTTTATGATAATACTATACATATCAAAGGCATTATTGTTGTTACAAAACATCCCATTTTGGCATAGCCAGATTGCAGAAATTAGGCAGAAGAATTCTGGATAGGCTTCTTTAGGAAAGTAAGCCTGTCTGCCCTAATATCACAGTTTTAGTTTATACGGTGGCAACATTTTTCTAAAAGAGCTCTATTACAGTTGGCTTCTCACAGCAGAAATGTTGTCAGTAGCTTTGACAGACAGGAATTTTGCAATGAGAAGGTCATAGGCTTAGTTAGGATCTTCCCTTGTCTGATTAGACGGAGAGTATTTTACCACAATTGGCTCTAGTCAGTGATGGATTTTCATTCCCAAATACCTGTCATCACCGTCACTGATGCATTCAGGAAGAGCGAGACTACAGCCAAACAGCAGGATATGTTGATAGCAGTTGAGACGATTGAGATAACTGAAGAACTTCAGAAACTTTTCCATTTCAACACTTTTGACAATGGAAAGAACTGAAGTTACAGTGGTGTAGTTATATGGCAGCATTTGGCACTGGCTGTTGGTGATATTTATGCAGGCACCTGTGAAATCAAAACAATATATTTAGGACAATAGTATCACCATTGAATAGTTGGTTCAAAGCATGTATTGAATTGACTAGTCAGTATAATAGATAAGCAATGCTGGTATCTCACAGGTAAGATTACATTCCATGATGCTATCATAATACTGTCAAAAAATAAGAAAAAAATGAAACCAGAGAAGCTTAGCTTGGAAAACCAAAAAAGCTTTTAGATATTTTCACAATTCTCTGACTTTTTACAAAACTGGGCTAGAAATAACACAAAACCAATTTCTTTTGGACACAGCCTGGATACAATCAAATTCAGATGAAATTGAGAATGGAAGTCACACAGAAAAATAATGGGTTCTGAAGCTGCTCTGGACTTAGTGTTCCCATAAAGTTTCTCTTTTTGCTACCATTCTACTTTTACAAGTAGAAATTTCTTCAAGTGAAATGTCATCAAAATTATTCACGAGATCATCATGTGTGATGCTCCTGAGGCACAACTGCAAGATAGTCCCTGCCATGGCACGTGGCAAGAAGCACCGACATTTTGGCTGAGATCATGTGCATAGACTGCTTTAGACCTTTTAAAATTCACACAGTCCTGACAGAGAAGGGCTACAGTTCCTTGGAGCTACATGATCATTTTGTGGTACTCAGTGGCTGGACAGCGGAGCAATGAACTCAAAATTCATGGATTCAAGAAGAAGGAATTTTGTGGCAATTATATAATAATTTTTAAAACAAAAAAGAGACTAAACCCAGGACCTGTCCTTGCAACAAGATGATCACACAGAGTAGAGTGTAAATAGTCTCTCTCCATCATTCTCATAGTCTTCCTTCAGGCACTGTAAGGCTGCAAGTATGGGGAATAAAACCTAGTTTTGGCAATACCTATGGGAAGGTAAGAAGAGCAGTGAATGGGGATAACACCATGTGAAAACGCTGTTGATCAGAACAGCATGGTCCCTAATTATATGGGTCATTTCTGACATTCACCTGAATAAAGAGTTTTCTGTTTATCACCAGCAACTGCCAAATGGATTGAACTAGTAAAAAAGTGCTTTCTTCTACTCCAACAATTGCAGTGCAAGTCCACAGTTTCATATTCAGTCCTGCTGAAACTAATTTAAACGTCACATTCTCTCTTTCCCACTCTCCTCTTCAGATCGTTCCTACGGACTGCATCTGCACAAAGTACACTGAACTAGCAGGCTGAGCTGACTGGAAATAACCACCTACCTTCTCTCCCAAAAGACAAAGTTTATGGCAGCCCCAAAGAAAAGTAACTAGAACTGCAGCTAAGCTTAATCAATCTTTTTCGTTTTAAAAAATGGAGCCATGCCTGTAATGATAATAAGGTCATTGTTCCTCACCCGGAAGTGATTGCTGCTTCTGGATTTAGGAGGCCATGCAATGAAGTAACTCTGTACATTAGCCTGCCTGCCTTTTCTCTTTTCTCTTGCACCACAGTGTAATTTTTTGGTGGGTACAGGGTGAAAGGAGAGAAAGAGAGGGAAGAATAACTATTTCACTTGGAGCAGATAATTGGGTTGAATAGCTTTTTGGCAAAAAAGAATTTTTTACAGGACAAGAGAAGGGCAGTGCAGTGGCAGGAACCAGAGGGTAAGATCAGAGCTGTTCAAAGCAGTGATTTTACATGAAGTGTCATTACTGCCCAGCAACATAAAGCTTTTTGAAAGGAATATTTGAATTGCACCATCAGAGTCAATTCCTGCCTAACAAGAAATAAGAGAACATATTTCCTCAAAAAATGAACTAATAAATTTGATGTAACTCTTCATTCTTAAAGCATCCATTTTCTCATTTGCACTATAAAAACAGATCTGGGATCCTTCAGGCATCTAAAATGTAATGCAGTTAAATGATGTCTCAGTTAAAGCTAATGTAACCTGCCTAGATTGTAGCTAGGTTATGTTTTTAAAGGGATTTTTATAGAAGATACACAAAACACGCCTCTGTGTCAGGCATGCAAAGCATAACATAGGATGTGAGATGAGTATGTGGCCTGAAGAGAAAAGCATGTGGCCTGATTTTCATATCCCAGGCCAAATTTGCTCAGGTTTCAATTAGAAAATAATCTTTTTAATCAGAGGAACTTTTACAGAACATCTTTAAGTAGCTTTCAGAAAATGGTATTGTGTTCAATTTGCACATGCTTCATTACAGAACTTAGCTTAGCCTGCCCTCAGCGCTAATTGCACAGTTGTAGTCCATAAATTCACTGGTAAAGCCTCCATAAATCCAAGGAAAAATGGCAATATTCACTTGGCTCTTCCATAGCAAAAGTTCTACAAACAAGGAATGAAATCTTATCTTTAATACTAAAATGTCTTGAAAATTTCTAAGAATCCCACTTAAAGAAGCAAAACAAAAGTGAACTCATCCAGTCTAACTTGCCTATGGCAGCAATTTGCAGGTTTCTCGATACGGGAATGACCTACCGCGAACCAATTTTTTACCAATCCCAAGTTGCCATGCTCCCCTGACCTTAAAAAAATGTTGTCACTCTCCTTGATTTCACTATTTCCTATGTGAGCCATATGAACCTATACAATGCCTTTTTTGCCTCCTCTGTCCTGTTGATAGTGAGTGGCTGGTTTGTCAAGGACTTCTGCTCCACATGAAAGGAGTACAGCGTTCCACCCAGCATCTGATTTTTTCAGCAAAACCTTTTTCCAAAACTCATTACTGTCTTCAAAAATTTTAATTTACTATTACTTGTTTTAATTTACTATGACATATAAGTACATTTTTCATTTCAATTAAAACAGAAGATGGACAGATTTGCTTGGCCTCTCTCCAGCTATGAATTTTCTCATTTACAGTCCACTTGGGACTGAATATCTCACACTGCATTTCAGATGTTTTCTCCATAATTTTCTTAGGATCAATCCTTTGGAATCCACACAGCAGGGAAACCTACAAACTGTTTTCCCTTTATTTTAAGTATTGTTGGTTAAAATCGATTATTTTGCAGCTAAAGCATGGTCTCTGCAATTTTTTCACACAAATGCTAACTTGAAAACACAATTTTCACAACTCACAGCAGCCTCCCTTTCCTGACACAAGGGATAGCTTGGCTGCTGAATATGTACGCTGGGTGGCTCTTCCCTTCTAAACACATTCTCGGTTTCTTCCTGGCATTTTTTCCACACTCCCACTTGTTCTCTTCCAGGACACATTATACAGAAAACATCCACTAATCCCTACAGAACAGCTCACAGTCATATTACACTACTGAAGGAAATAAAAAGGCTACATACACGTTCTGGAGGAAACCCCCACCATTTCAGCTAGTAGGAAGAGTGCTATTTGGGTACTCTTTAGACCTTTGGAAAAGTACACTTAAGTTCAGGATAACAGATCCTAAGAAATTTAAGAAACTTGTATGGTAGTATGAAATTGTATGGTAGTAGATTAATAAAATTGAAGTAGTATGGGTGTCATACTCAAAAATTTTAACACTACAAGAAAAATAAGGTCTGAAGGAATGGATATTTTTAATTACAACAGAGAGAATAAAGTATTATTAGCATTTCTGTCAAAGGAAAGTTTAGCCAACAGATAGTAATTGTTTACAAGGATCTTGTGGCCTTGATGGTTACAGCAATGGTTAAAACATATCACATCACCTTCCAGCGAAAAGCTTTCATTCTATTCACTCCTGTTTTGTCTTTCATGGTTGTAATTTATTTCTCATAATTAAAATAAAATTTGGATATAATTTATTTCACTTTATTTCTCTGGGTTTTGCTTCCTCTTACACGATTTAGTGAAAACTTGCCTGTTAATCTCAGCTTTCTCAGTACGAGGTGTAGGTGGCAACGGGGGTGCACAGGCTGGACTCCATGAGGAGAGGCCAGAGCTGCCCTATGCCAGACTCGGACAGCTGCAGCCAGCACCCAGCAGACGACCACGGGGCACAGCTGAGCCCTCAGCCATGAGAGCAGCACAACCGGGAAAGCAAAATTCTGCACATGCGAGTGAGTGAGGAAAATAGAAGTGTGAGAAACAATCCTGTAACACTGAGGTGAGAGAAGAAGGGGGAAAGGTTCTTTAGGCACCACAGCAGAAATTTCTTCTGCAGCCCATGGAAGGGACCTGGGACGGAGCAGTTACCCACTCTGCAGCCTGTTGAGGGCTCCATGCCGGGGCAGGTGGCCATGTCCTGAAGGAACTGCAGCCTGTGAAGGACCAATGCTGAAGAAGGCTTATCCTGAGGGACTGCAACCCATCCAGAGGGACCACACATGATCTGTTCTGGAAGGACTGCAGACCACACAGAGATCCAGCACTGAAGCAGGAAGAATCGTGAGGAGGAAGAAACAGCAGAGTGTAACCCTTATGGACTGACCACAACCCCTTCCGCATCCTCCTGTGCTGCTCACAGCAGGGAGGAGGTAGAAGAGCTGAGAATGAAGGAGTGAAGCTGAGCCTGTGAAAGAAAGGCAGGATGAGGGAAAGTGTCTTAGTTCTTACATTTGTTTCTCACCATCCAGTTCTGGTTTTAATTGGCAATATAGTCAATTAATTTTCCGTGGGTCTGTTTTGCACCTGATAGCAATTGGTAAGTGATCTCTCTGCCTTTCACTCAACCTAAGAGATTTTTCAGCTTGTTTCCTGCCTCCCACTGTCCTGTGGAGAGGAGGGAGTGAGAGAGAAGCTGGGTGGATATCTGGCAGCCCGTAAAGAGCAATCCACTAGTCTAATAAAAAATGTCCTTTCTTTCCAAATTCAAGTAGTATGAATGTATAATTGACAACACTTTTTGAGACACAACTGAGAACTGAAACAATTCTACAAAGTTAGTTTCAACTCATGCATTACTGCACTGTACTGTCTCTTTAAATACTTTACTTAGCTAGCCTAGATTCCACTTAGCCATGTCAGATTTGGATAATTTTTACATGCTTCTCACTGCATGGAGGTGGCCATGGCAGGGAAGATAAGCTCCATGCCAAGCAAGAATAACTTAAATAGAGGCATCGGACTCAGAGTCATGTGGAAAAAATTCAGTAATGTTGGGAGAGGAAGACTGAGAGAAGGGGAAATCGTAGGTCACCTTTCTGTATGGAAGGCTAGACAGAAGCAACAAAAAGACAAGGACACATCAAAGATGCAGTAACAGATTTAGATCATTTGGATAATTCCCACTACAGGATAAAATTCTCATGAGTCTCTGTGTCAGGCTATATTGACTATATAAGATTATAAAGCAGAGGAAAACATTACATGGACAGAAAACCAAATTAAGCCGTGGAAGGAAATAGCTTTAAAAAAATCTAGAGTTCAATTTTTTTCAAGTCTGATCAACATTTCTGTATCATTTGTACTATTTCCCCTAGTCTAAAACTCTCAATTCCTCCCCTAGTGTAAAACTCTCAGTAGCTCTAAAAAGCACTCTCTTGGTTAATCTACAGCTGTTTGTGTCAAGACATTTTTTGAGTCATGGTTCAAAATCAATAAAGAAACATCACAGAGAGTTTGGCCATACTACTCAAAATATACCAATGTAAGTCACAATTTTCTTCATACTGTCAGTTTGGATCCAGTTCACTTGGCTTTGCTTTTAAATCAGACAGTTAAAGATAATTTATTCTAATTTCTTTTTCTGCTTTCCTTTAATATTTCCCCTTCAAGACTCCTAAAAATGCTTATCTTTTACACATCTGTCCTGAATTTGCCATTGTAAACAGTGAGAAGAAGGTATTTCATGTGTTCGACAATTTCAAGCTCTTCAGTGTCTGAATGATTCTTCCCATCTATTGGAGACCCCTGCTGTCTCCTCCTCAGAGTCTCTCTTATTCTGGACACAGTGGAAATTACTGTTTATATGACATAACCTCCCATGTCATTATATTCCCTGTTGTATTCCACTTTTACCTTCTTTTCACTTTCTGTACTGCAATGTCAGCTGCATCCCATCATTTCTACAACCCTGTATTGTTAATGCAGCACTTATTTTCAGATAAAGCTTTTATGTCCCTATCTGTGTACTTTCTCCTCTACCCAAGATCTCAAACATGATCTAACAATTATTACATATAACGAGTGCATATTACCTTTCAATCATGAGTGCAATTTACTCTTCAATGCATCCCACCTTGCTTGTGATTCTTTGTTATTTTCTGCTACTTGGATTTCATCCAGCTTTTCTGCACTTAAAGGCTTATGGTTTAGATTAGATTATTGAAAATTGTTTACACAAGAATTTAAAAAATACAAGCGTGTAAGCCATTCAGATACAAATCATTTGAGCCTGTTTTCAAATTTATAGTGACTGGAGGTGCCTTTTTCGGACTAATGTCTTAGTTCTAAAGAATCATTACACTTTTATGTCACTTGACCCTCAGTTCCATTTTTTTCCCTCATGGAATGCTGAAACACTTAGAACACAAATACTGCAAATGTACCTTTATCTAAACAACAAATTAAACACTTTTTAAAATCAGACTACCTTGTCATTCTTCCAAAATTCAGTCTATCTAAATGAATAACACTTGTTTTATATGCAGTTAAAATTATAGATATTTAAAAAAGCATTACAAAGACTGTTCTTAATTTTATTTCCCTATATATTTTGAATCACCAACTGAATACTTAAGACTGCCATATCAAGATTTAATTAACATCATTAATTTAAGATCTTTCATTGGGTATCCAAAATGATATCCAGTTCTATCTCATTAGAGGTTCACTATTCTAGTAAGTATTAGTTGGATGCCTTGAATCAGATGTCACAGGTTTGTGAAAAGTTTCAGAACCTCTCTGTCAGACCATGGGTAATTAAAGGAATTCTTAAGTTCAGCACTGTTCTCAAGAGCCTGATAGAAGCAACTGCTTAGAACTCTTTATATCCTTGCATGTAGGGATAAAAGTTAGCCATAGACTACATGGACAATTTTTTTCAGAACTTCAGAGCACCAGTAGACCCTGTTTAAATCAACAGGGGAGGTAGATGCCAAATGACGTTTTAAAAGCAATAACTTTGGCTTATTTTGAATTTCAGCCTTGAGGCTAGACAGCTTCTCTACTGATAGCATCTTTTCAGCATGTGCTGAAGTGCTGTCTGAATAGGAATGAAGTTAGCATATGCTCAAGTGTTGTTCTAAATAGTTGCCTTCCCTTTTTAAATACGTCACTCTCTTGACATCTGTAGCTCCTTGAGATTTAATGTGAACCAAGACACATTGTCACCATAATACTGGAAAAATAAAAAATTTGCTAAAGAGACATCTGTAAATGAAGAAGGTTCCAAATTCTTCGTGACAAGGAAAGCGGAGTGAAAGAAACTGAAGTAACACAATGAATTAAGAAGAGCTGAATGTCTACTCATCTGTGGTTCCTCCTAGGATTCTCTTCAATTGCACATATTCCTTCTGTATCTATTCAGGTACATTAGCACAAAATCAAAACAGTATTTTAAACTTCCACTCAAATTGATGCCTAAAAAGGAACATCATGTACAAAATACATGTCTCTGATTAGCTCAAAACTTCTTCTAGAATAATAGACACAATTCACTTCTGCAACTCTATTAAATAAGCATTGTATGATAACTGCATAGGAGTAATTTTAATAATGATACCATGAATAACAAAGAAGTTGGAGTCAGTAAGACGCTTATAAAATACAAATCACATGGCTCAAAAGCATTTATTTCTTAAGGTTTCTTTAGTGATGTACATCAGGCAACGTTTCATTGTCTTACAACTAAAGCACAGGTCCTCTTACAGAACTAAAGCATTCCTTTATTATATATTCACCTTCTTTAAAAATAGCATAAAAATCTGTAGTTTCAAGATTAAAATTAATTGCTAATTTTTAAAGATGGTGACTTAATGAAAAGTAAATTATTCTATGGCTATCTTTCTCTAAACTGATGCCAAATACTACCACACAGTTATTTGCCAAAAGAGATCAGTGTTTGCTTTCTTGCTGTCTCCCATTTATATTTGTTCTCTGTTAAAAAAACCCAAAACACTGAAACTACAGGGGGTTGCTCTATCACTATTAAATTTCGGAACATCCACATGAAGCAACAAACCCACTGGTGACAGAATCACCACTTCCAAGACACATCTTGTTTCCTTTGCAACTGACAAGCTATTTAGCTGTACCATGGAAATAGAGAGCTCATACCTATAGCATCCATTAAGCACTGAGAAAGTAAAGGAAAAGACAACTTAACTCCATACTCTGGTGTAAAAGCACAATATTACAAAAAACTCTCAACAGCAAGGTCACCATTTGTAATAGCCTCTCTTGACAAGATCAAAATACCCTTAAGGAGTGGACCAGTTGACCAGACCCTCTTTCAAGAGGGCTACCACAGTCAATAAACTTCTGGTAAATCCTGTGTCTGTAGACAATACAAAAGCAAAAGTGTGTGCAAACAGCAATACCTCCATTACCAAAATGTAAAAATTATGAAGGGGTGGAAAAATATGTAAAAAGAAGCCCCTATTCTATCTGTGAAAAATAAGCATTTCTCATTTGCTAGAACAGAGATCCTCTACAGTATACTGCAAAATGGAAACATGGATTAAGAAGCACTTAAGTAAATACACTAGTAGCTTTTATTTTAGGTGATAATGGGCATAATTGATCCTGCAGACTTCGAGAGATTATCAGAAGCAATTTACATATGAAATGTAATGTCTTGATCCCTAAAGAAAGGCTTAAGAGGAGTGCATATATACAGCTTTAATACAGCACAAAGACACAAACTGAAAAGAAGTAGTAGTAAGTTTGTTACATTTACATGAGGGTAGACATTTGACAAACTCGTGTCTCCTGAGGGCTCAGTAACAGGGATGGTAGCCCAGAGATATAAGCAAGGTACTTTCTGAGTAAGTTTCTAACAGGTCACGACTTTTCTTAAGTCAGCTGACACAGTCAGAAAAACAGTTCACAAGACAACTGAACTGATGCAATGGTGCAATACTGCTTCCTCTCAACCATGTGCGCTTGCCATTTCCTTTGAAACAACTTTTGTGCCAAACCACCCAAGAGCTAACTTAGCCAGTGTTAGAGCTGAGTCAGCTCACGGAGCAAAAAAATGCCATAAAAAGCATGCAGCACTGTATGGTTCAGAGCAACGGGAATGGGGACACCTCCTCAGCACCACCAACCTCTAAATGAAGCCCCACTGACCCATAATAGCTTATGCGGGGAAGAGGAAAACAAACTTTTCAACAGCAAATCCCATCCATGGATCTGAAACACAAGTCAGGCATTAGAACTAGCTGAAAACAACTGCTCTGCATTTAATTTCATTCAGCTAATGAATTAAATTATGCAATTTGAAAGGAATGAGTCAACTCCCCCTTGTGCTCCACAGGTACCAAAGGGAGAGGTGGTAAGGCTACTGACCACCTGCAGTGGAGAGAAAAACAATTCATTATCTCCCAGGTCACAGAAAGTGGATTAGCCATGAGGGAAATGTAACTCATATTTTAAATCAGGGTTGAAGTGTTATCATAATTATTGTTTTAAGGCAGTCTGTGCCAGCTGCTTTGGAACACCACACCCAGTCTGCCCCAGACACTTCTTGCTCAGAGCAAGTCATAAATTCTAACTCAGCTATTCTCCTGACCAAAGAATATTGCAAAAGGCTGGACACTTCATCAAGTCACCTCATTTTTTGGAGCCCCACTTCTTTCAGCAAGTTGCTTCCAGATGCTGCTCTCCTTGGCTGAAGTACATACTTCTTTAATCCCTTGGGCAGGCACAGCTGAGAGCAGGTAAGCTCAAGAGCCAAAGCTGAGGCTGAACATTTACTCCCCATGAGGTGCAAGCAGGCCTGTGTTCCATATCTGGAGTTTTGATTAGTCATTTCCTAATTACAGGATTCTTTAGTGAAATTGGAGACATTTCTAAGAGCCTACCATTAAACAAAAGGCACATATTGACATTAATTTTACAATTAGATCTATTATTACAGGCTACTTTCCATGGTGCATTGAATTGGACAGGATTTTGCTATTGTTTTGAAACATGTACATGACTTTACCACTCTTGATAAGCCTTTTTTTCAAAAAAGGGATAAAAAATGGTAGCCTCCACCAGAATCAGGCAGGCATCCAGATGTTTTTGGCTGGATTTTTTGGAGGGTTTTTCTAACAAATATGTTTTCAGTAAATGAAAATGAATGCATGAATTAAATAAACAACATTTAATTATGTACCAATAATTAATTTGTTTTGTTCAAAACAAAAAGAGAAACTCACAGTGCTTTGTAAAAGACTTAAAATAGTTTAGGTTAGGAATAGGTCAGCATAGAAATAGGCTGTGCCTGAGCTGTCCCAGTTCTCTTTGGTTAATTACCTTTCTAGAATAGCCACTCTTCTGATCTAATTAATAAGAAACTAGGTTCTTTTTTTCCAAGTAGATCTCACAGTGGTAACTATACCCACCTCAGTTTCAGTTAAAACTAACACAGCAAACTCCTCCCTGTGAAATCTGTCTAGAACCTATGAGCAGAATACAGCACCTCACTTGAAAAGCAGAATACTGTGAGTACACACAACATATGCTTTGCAACCTGCAGTTTCCCATTTGGAAGTTCGCAGGGGAAGTTTAGGATCTGGGTGTTGATCTTCAAAGTCCCGGTTAACTAAGGCTGATCAGTCTAACAAATTAACTGTTTTCCCTATGGGAAATTCCCACAGTTATATTTTTCAGAGGTATGTATGTGCTTGTTCTGTTACAGCACAGTCATTGTCTCTAAAAGATCATTTGTGTTAGCCAGAAATACTGCAGCCTAGATCTTCTGAATTTGATCGCACATTTGGCAAAATATGTGTTGCAGGACACGAGATACAACTTCCTTTTATCCAACTGCTACTGACTCTTCTGTTTATATCACTGGAATTTTCTTTTAAGCAACGCATTTTTAAAACATTCAGTGATGGCCTAATTCTTTTTCTACCACTAGAGTCTGAATGCTACTGTTCACAGATAAGCCTAACTGGCTACATTAATGCAGTTTTTCTTTAATTTTCCAGTTACACTGGGGTTTTGTTTTGTGAACAAAGAAGAATTCTGACAAACTTTGCTCAAACTGTCTGAGCAATTAGAGGTCAAAAACACACTTATTTTTTAGTGTGTAAAAGGAAAATGTTTAAGAGCTTAATATGATTAAGTTTCTTACAACTGTATGTCACTTCAGGTTGCATTTAAATCTTAGGAACATGATGTCTGCAAGTTGCTTGTGCAAACTGAGATTTTTAAATCCTTGTACTTCAACTGCTTTTTCCAGAATGGAAAGTTCATTTAGTTCTTTTAAATAAATCTACTAATAAATACCAATAGCTTCCTTCAAAGTTCTCTCTTACAGCTCATGGTTTAATTGCCTATGTCAGTTAGAGAGAACTGACAGGTTTCCCCACGAAAATTAGGGTTAAATTATTTTAAATACCATTAAACCAGCTGTAATGTTAAACTTTTTTCAACCATGCCAAATGTTCGTGTTCTGCTCCCAATTTTTTTATACCCTAGAATCACAGAACTACTGGTAGAAAGAGTCCTTTGGAGGTCTCCACCCAGCTTGCTGCTCCAAATGAGATTGCTGCCAGTACTTTGTTATCCATTACTTTGTCTGAGTCTTGGAAAAACCCAAGGAAAAGGATCCCACAGCCTCTGCAGGCAATGGGTTCTGCACTACCCATTCAGTGAAAAAGATTTTCCTAACTTGTGGTATGAACTTCTTCTATTTTATTTCACTGGAGAGTATAATTTTTTAAATTATCAATCATAATAAAGGTGAGAAAGACAGATTAATCTTTAGCTGTATTCAGCTGTTAATCACTTCCTCAAATTCCCTGCAATGATTTCAAACCATGGTACTCATTATGTTGTTCTTGAATTTCACATGATTGTGAAAGATGACCGTGACTGCAAATAACTTAGTTGTATCAACGCTCTGACCTTCCAATGTTTTGAGGGGTTTAGAACTTATCATTTTATATTAATGATGGCTCTATACCCACACCTGGCTGCACTTTATCTGTTATAATCCATAACAGACCATGCAGAACCACAAAACAGATAAACTTTAATCAGTCTTGAAATCACATACTGCTACCAGATGGAAGGTGTACCTTTGGAAATAAAGTGATCAATCACAATAAAGAACAGAAAAATCTGTTTTAACATCATCTTTTTGTTGAAATAACCACACAAATAATTTTTAAATAGTTTCAGACAAGCTGATGCATCTGAAACAAAAGTCAGTGCCTGCAATACTCAAACAATTGTCTTCAGATATGCCTTGCTTCATTGTTCCCATCCTTGAAAGTTTCACTAAGCACTTGATGTCTCGCTTAGCCTCTTCGTCAATTCATGGTTCAATCTGACAACAAACATTTGTTTAAAATGCAAGCAACAAACCCCTGATGTAAAAACCCATGGTGAATGCATAACAGCTGAAATTCTTCCGTTCTTTGAAGTTTTAAGGGGACACACATCCACAACTCCAGAAGTACGTGTCATTTAAACACTAGAACAAAGCTGACTTTATTTCCACTGCCTTTATTTATAGTAGAGTAGAAGTGGGAATCTCTCGCTCTAAATGAAACCACACCACTGAAGGGCCAAAGAGTAAAGATACACGGATTTTCAAGGAGAGTGTGTTAGTTATTGCCATTACTTATTGCAATATTAATCCTAATAAATATTTGAGGTCTATTAGATGTCTTACACAGAACAATGTTTCATCAGACTGAATTTGAAGAGATGAACTACGAACAGAAGAACTGCAATAATGAGCCACGAATTTAGTAAAGGGAATTGAAATCACAAGCTTAGCTAGAGGTAAATGTACGAAAATGTTAACTACGTCATTACAATTTTCACACAAACTTGCAGTTACCTGACAGCAGCAATGCACCAGGTGATAAAAGCTAGGAAGCTTTTTTTTCCTTATAAACATAAACAGTAACGAAAAATTGCTCTATATAGTGACTTATGGCTTTTAAGAACCTTTTGGATTTCAGCTAATACATCTTACACGTCAGAAACTTCATGGTTTCCTTTCCAAGCTATGTCCATGCACTCATAAGAAACAACAATGGTAAAACGGTTGAAAACCAGGTTCTTGCTACTGAATTTAGTGAAAATCCACCATATGTCTCTTCTAGCTCACTAATTTTGCCCTGTGAAATGTAAATATAATTTTAAATTTCTTCTATTGAAGAAAAGCAGAATGGCTCCAGTGATTATTTTGACTAGTGAAAATAATGCAATTTTAAATAAGAACTGTATTGCCAAAATTTTAGGGCAGCTTTTTCCACTATCTTTAATTTTGAGAGAAAAGGTAGGTATAAGTGAGGTAATGAAACAGACTGTACTGCTGGAAGAGAAAACACTCTCAAGCATGGATTCAAGCACCAAAAAAATAAATAATTACCATATTCATGCTTGCATTTGCATGGAAAAAATACAATTGAGTGGCTAAATTCCCGGCCTGATATTTAGGACACTGCTTATGTTCTTCTATGCCAATCTGAAAATCCAAAACCATTTTCCTTTCAAGAGAAAATGTATTAACAGCATCTTGAATTTTTTTTTTTTGAGGACAAGAATATCTGAAAAATCTACCATGGGTCTAATGCTGCTATTAGTCCTTACACAACTGAATCTGCTCCAACTTGTATGAGTAATTAAACACAACTTGAGCTAAAAGATAAAATTATTTATTAGATCACTGCTGGAAATACTGGGGATTAGGGAGACTCAAGCTTATGGACTAACTTGGGATGCAGTTACCGGATACCTTAGCTTCAACAGAAAAAAATGTCTTTAGTATGAACAGCACAAGGCAGAGATAGGCAGACATGGAATTTCTGCACCACTCGTGACATATTGCATCCAGCTATCCCCACAGTGATTTTCATATTGCTCTTTTCTACCAAACAGAAGGGTGAGCTGGACCCTCTCTGTAGTAGTAGTGGCAGAACACCAAATTCTGTGTAGTAGAATTCTAGTAGTGGCAGAACCCCAAATAGAAAATAAGAAATGCTGGGTAGCGACAAAAAGATTTATTTCATGTATAAACTGAACACAGTTAAGTGACAATAGAATTATGTTAACATACTTAAGTGATAATAGAAGTAGGGTAACATCTAGGCTGAATGGAGGATTGCAAAGAAATTAAGTCACTCAAAGATGTGCTAGAAAGGTGAAAAGACCCAAGGGTCCTCTGCATTTAGGGTGAGTAAAAGATGCAAGCAAGCAAACATAAACCCTGTGCCTTTTGAAACTCTGATACAGTGATGCTTTTACGAGAACACTTTTCCACCTCATTCTTTAAAGCAATCGTTTAGGGCTCGGGGGGTGTTCACCCCCCTGCACACTTGTGCAAGTGCCCGTGTTTCGCTCCAAGAGAGCGCCCGCGACCCCGCTCCTGTCCCACTGCGGCCCCGGCCGTTCTGCGACCCTGCCCCGCTCCGGCCCCTCTCCCGCCCCGTTCCAGGCCCGTGTCCTGCCCCGCTCCGGCCCCGTTCCAGGCCCGTGTCCTGCCCCGCTCCGGCCCCGTTCC
>VXAZ01008601.1:1743051-1765362 GCA_013399875.1 Gymnorhina tibicen
GAGCGGGGCCGGGCCGGGGCAGCGCCTCGGGAGCGCCGGGCGCTGCTGCCGCTTTCGCGCCGGGCTCCGGGGCGCGTCCGGCCCTCCCAGCTCCTCGCGGCCTGCGGGGCGACGGGGATGCCACGCACGGACGGGCACGGCTGAAGATCAAGCTTGGCCATGTTACTTTTCCCGTTAGGATTTGGCCACTGGCATAGTTCTCCAGTGAAACTGTTTTTGCGAAATGGCAGAGGCGTTACTAGACTGTCTGCTAGGGGAGATCTATGGGAGACTTGGCACGATAAAAAAGGCATATTAAATTTACATATGCATACACACCAGTGAGTGGAAGAAACAAAATCAGATACTAATACTTCTTGTCCCAGTGTGTAGTCCATTCATCTACAGGATGTTTTTCTAGGAAGAACATCAGCCCTGGCTCTCTCTCCTTCTTCCTGTCTCCCCAAATCATCTGTATTACAAAACAGGGAGTCTTCTTCATTTGAATCAAGTCTCCCATTTTACTGCCTAAGTGCAGTCCACTTTTATTTCAAAGAGAAAGAAGTACCGATAACACTGTATTAATATTTCCTTGGGAAACCATGCTTTAGTCTTTACAATTATTACTATTTAATATGTGGTACTTTTTCTGTTAAGCATTGATTGACAGATGAACAGAATATTACTGCATATATTTCTAAATTCCATGAATAAACACTACTGAACCTATTGGTTCACCTAGGACTCCCCATCCTGATGTTTTTGCTATCAGAAAACTCTCCAGTGAGCCATCCCCATGAATTAGGACCATGGCCCATGCCTCCAGAAAACATTTAGATATGAAGTCACACAAACTCAGATCCCTCAGCAGAAAGAACATATTCTTTCACTTGCCTTCCCACAGAGAGGTAACACAGGATAAATTTAACTCAGAAACTGAACTTTGGTAGGGGCCAGCATTATATATTTAAGAAAAATTCTAATAATGTTGGCCAAATACAGGGAACAACCATCTAGGACTATAACAACAACTTCTGGCAACATAAAATCTTGAACCTGCACAAGTCAGAAGCTGCCAGTGGACTACTGTTTCTACAAGCCCCAACAGACCAACCCCTCACAAAGTTCTCCAAGCATTTCCATATTTTCTGGTTTCCCCATAATCCTGTGATCCTGTGGCAGTAAGTTCCATGAGGTCTCCTTCTTTTTCTTAGCTTACTGCCTGATAGGCAAATAAAGAAAAAGGGCAACTTCTCATATAATGAAAAACAGAGTAACTTTTCTATTTCACTTAGACACTCAAAACAGTCTTAATATCTACCACAACCACTTACTCATAAGCCAGTTGTTTTCCAGAAGGAAAACAGTGTCTTCCTTCTGTTTAGTGCCTCCCCACATCTAAGTCTTTCCACATCTCTACTGGTCTAATTGCCTGCTATTTGCCTTTTCCAATTCACTAGTAATCTTTCTGAAGTTATACAGTGATGTAGCAAGATTTTCCATTTTATTCTTTGTAAACTTCGTGATGGGGACTCTCATGGAGACAGAACACTGACTGCAGCAAACCATCAGGTCCATTTTTTAGTGGCAACGCTAGCTGAAAGTCCAGCATTGTATTTGATAGCATTAGCATTGTTTCCCACTCTCCAGCATTCTTCTGCATCTATTGGCACAGTAATTTAAACATTTTATGAGTCACTCTTTCCACTATGAGACCTTTATGTGATTCCCAGCTATTAATTTTAGGCAGCTAAATCTGTATTAGCAGAAATGTTATTACTTGACTACTGTTTCCCCGATCAGAAAACACTGTCTGTAAGACACCATCAGCATCCATCATCAGTCTTCTTCACTCTGGAGCCTAGCCATTCATTCTTATTTTACCTTCTGTCTTTTAAAGAACACACAGTTTGTGAGAAGAGTGTAAGACTTCTTGGTGAAGACTCTTGTTAACAGCATTTTGAAAAGCCAAATATGTTGTATTAACCAGCATTTTTACTGACTCCTTCAAAGAACTTTCTGATTGATTTGTGAGACATTACTTCGCCTTGTAAAATGGAAATAAATTTCTTCATCCCTTCTTTATTGTATCATTCATTCCCATTTACCCACTAATCTATTCTTTGCTAGAATTTCTGCCAAAGAACTTCCTTCTGCTTCAAGGACTTCTTAAATAATTGATGTCATATGTGCCAAATTTCGTTCCCCTCCAGTTCGTAACTCAGCCATGTCTTAATTGTGTTAAAGGCTTAACTGAATACCATATGGTCACAATATTTATAATTTCTCTTATTAATGTCTTTTATTGAAGCTGTGGTCCACCAGTAAAGCAAATCCGGCACTAGGGGTACTAGCATCAGACCAAAAACTTAACAGCCACATAAATGCCAACCCAAATGCATTCAGAGAATTTTGCCTGGTTGGCTTTGAACTGGCAGTCTCCATATTACATGACATATCATTTATCTTTCATTATACTGCATAACATCAGCATAAAGTCCAAGTTATGCATGCTTACTAAATCAACAGAAATGCATTCACTTCCCCACATTTGAAGTAGATGAAACTTGTACTGATGGATGATCTGCTAGCTTGCGTTGATGATGATGGAACATCAGCCTCACACTTCATTTAGAGGTTAATTTCCTTATAAGATATGCTTTAAAAGCTCAAACCTCTATTTTACATGGGTTCAAAAGTGATTATGTCAATTCATGGGAGGACAAATAAATGCTCATCAGGACTCACAGCAGATCACTGGAATCTGCTACCACATAGTGTACAAGTGTCTCAGCATGCCAGCCCTAGTTTATTCTTCTTCAGGCATGTGCTAATGTACACAGTTGGATTCAGACACTAGGCAAGAGAGAAATAATTTGATCTACTACCACCAATCCGATGTGATCTTTAAGTTTTACTTGTCCCAAAAAAAATCATTTTTACTCCAACAGAATATGCCAGTTTTACTGTTCTAAAACTTATTTATATCTCATCTCCCAGTTATATCTCATTGTCTCCACATCAGAATATATAAGAACTTCCTGTGAACATCAGACCATATTCTGTGTTACCTTAGGGCTCTCTCCATGAAGTAAGCTTACTGGAAAAAAAGAGATCAAAGAGACAAGAGACAAGTATAAGGAGTTAATTTGCAAAGGCAGGACAAGAAAGTAAGTGAGTAGCACTGTATGCTACTCAAAATCCTTTGCTTTCTAATCCTCCATGCCTTGGAGAGCTGTGGGAACACAGTTATGAGATCAAATTCTTCTGGATTCTTAATTTTTTTTTTTTTTTTTTAAATCTACACAACAGAATTAAGACAATGTCCCCATGAATACAGATAAGCAAAATACTTGAAAGTGGAATCAAAGACTGCAAGGTTATTGATTAGTAATATACTATCTCTGGATGTTTTTGATGGGCAAAGTGTCTCAGTTTGGGATTCCAAGTAGTCACGCCTACTGAATATACACGGAGTCATACTGCTGTCGGAATGAACCGCACTTACCAGAATAGAACACATATTTGGAAAGTCCTAAAAGTGCCTCTCTGTATAATACCAAATCCGAAATATTTGAAAGATTAGACATCCAGACCTAAGGCTGTCCTGAGTCACTGTAATGCCCTTGCATTAACACTGTAGTAGGGAAAAAATCGGATCCCATACACACACATTTGCATATTACATATGCATGTTATATGCATCCCGAAAGAGTTCATTCCAACATGATAAGAAAAGGCAAAAGGGCTTTACACTGTTTCATCTCTATTTCCTGGAATTTCAGGTATCTCAAATATGATGATGAAAATATTCATAGTGTAGCACACTATGCTTTCTTGCAGATCCTTGGCACAATGATAATTAGCCAAGTTGCCAAAGAAATAAATAAATGAACCACTAATAGGATTCAAGTGTGCATTTATATACATTTATTCTGAGTTTGGGGTGCAGGGGGAGAAAAAGAGAGAAATCTACATAAGAAAAATCATTTAGCAAACAGAACCTGCAAAAAGCCTGCACCCTTCAAATGGCCTATGAAGTCACTACAGTCTAGGGGAGAGAAGAAAATACTGATAAATCAGTGATTTACATTAAGTTTTCTCTATGACCTTATTCGTAAGTTTTGCTTTGTGCTTGGTGAGATTAAGAAAAAAGGAATGATAAGCAGCTCCAGAGAAACTGATTCATTTTAATATGGTACCCTTGTGTTTCAGTTGTTAGCAAAGCAGTATGAGGGAATCCTTCACTACCACTGACGTGATGAATCAATAACATTTACTATGACATTAATAAAATGCACCTACCTTCACAAACAAATTTTTAAAAAGTCTTGATCCCAGTTAATTGTTGTTACTCTCTCTCAAAAATGCAAATGGAACTTTATTGCTATAAAGAAAAGCTGCTTTGAATTAGAGAAGAATTTATCCATTAAGACAGAAAAAGTTGTAACTGCAATTACATCCCAAGATCAGGAATGTACTTGCCACATACATAGTTTTAAAGAAACACAGAATATACAAGCGACAGTCTTAATAACTGCAGTAACTCTTTTCCAGTCTTGCTAAGCCTGATCATCACCAATTGAAGAATGTATTTTAAGTTCTCATACTGAGAGAATTTACTGCATCTTCCTTAACAAGTTGAACAAATGTTCTGATAAGAAACCAGTTGATTGCAACATGGAATGTACACAACAAAATAATTATCAAAAGGGACACACTCCTTAGACCTCACGGAAACACACTGGGGAGCATGTCAACAGTATGCTCTGTAGTTTTTGAGTCAGAATTATGGAGCCAAATAAAATATAAACTTACTTTTTTTCTGATCCATTTTTTGTGACACAGACGGACGGGTAGGACTTAATACTGGCAGAGTGGTCATCCTCTCTGTGTTGTCAAAAGAAGCATCTGTAGACCACAAAGTCACCTCCTCTGCAGTGGCAAGCAACTGGGTGTTGTCTTCAGAGTCCTCTGCCAAAGCAGCGTCATAGGCAGGCTGATGATTGAGCACTGTGGCTTGAGTTGGGGGAGCAAAGGAATGTTCCTGGAAAGATTCTCTAAATATATTTGAGTTCTTGTTCATTTGGTCAATGTGGGATAAAGACGTGGCGGTCCAGGAAGAGGGCTGTGTGCTGAGATCCACTGTGGGATCAGTCTTGGAACTATTTTCAACCATGTTTGGCAAAAGATCATCAGACGTTTCAAAGTCACCGTTAACTGTGAAGCCCTCGCTTCCATTTGAATAAAAGCATGTTTTTTCTAACACTCCTGCAAGAAAGGCAAAAAACCACCAAAATTACCATCACCTGGAAGAATAAGTCTTACCAATTTGTTTTGGAAAGTTAATAATAAATATAATGACACAGATTTTTAAAGTATTTTTATTTCAAAACTAGAATTAAAGACAACTAAATTTAAGAATTTTATGTAGCAACAAAATAACAGTAGCATATAAAACATGGTTGCTGTAGGATAAATAGAGAAACAAACGCTTCCATGAACTTAAAATGTTTTAATCGTATTTATAGTATGTCACTGAATACTTACATATTTAAAACCACAGAGTGCAATTTCAAAGAGCTCCAACATGCATCATTCTATCATTGTGTTAACAACATGGACAATGCTATTTTTTTCTCCTTTTAAATTGCATCATCTCTTGTTTTCTTAGTACCACCATCTTCAGAAATCTAATTCTGAAGCTTTAAGGGAACCAATATATTTTTAATATATTTCGTATTCACTAATTTGTAAAATGGAAAGAGGTACTGTTTTCTCTATATAGGATTATGTAATTTAACTACCGCTGCTAAATATAGGCCCGTGAGTTCTTCGTCATTCTTCTCTGATAGTGGATTTTAAATATACACTTGTTACCTAAAATTTTAGTCACTTGCTGGCTTTATTTTTTGATCATTTATTATATTATAGACAAAAACAGACTTTGCCTAGTTGTATGTGTTGAATAGTTGTGAGTAATTATAATTCACAAATCAAAACAGCTGCATAACTATAAGTAGATGTATCCCACAAGCATCAGGAATTTAAACTACATGGTAAGAGAATTGATCTTTAACCTATTAATCCAAATAATAAAGAAGACATGTTAAACATATATAGAACATATAACTTAGTAATCTATAATAAAAACTACAAATACTTTTAACCAAAAAATTCAAACCAAATCAAATTTTTTAACCAAATATATTAGAGTAGTTTTTAATGTAGAAGAGAAGCACCACTCTATTACAATATAAGAAATTTTTGGTAAATAGCAAAAGCAATTTTTGCCACTGGCTGGTCATGTAAAAGAGTTTAACACTCATAATAAATACAGTTCATCTAGACTTGATTATAAAAAAAATTAAAAGGAATCCTCAAAACATGAACTCTCCCAAATGTTTCTAAGTACATTGGCAACAATTGATAATTTTAATAACTGTTCTTCATGTTCATTTGATCCTTCATTAGCTGCTTGGTACAGATAAACCCCACATGGCAAGGGGGTTGGAATTAGATGATCTTTCTATGATTCTATGACTCCTAAGTCCACAGAACACCCACTACCATCTCTCCTAGACTTCATTTTCAGTTTGGTTCTTGTATTTACCACAATGGCTGCTTGCACCATCACCTCTCAGTCAGGCCTTGTACACCCCCACCACCCCAGGCTCTTTCCCTAGACAAACCCACCCCTCTGCCAACTCCAGGCACCACACAGAGCCTAAGAGGGTATCCCGAGCCCATTCCCGTTACTGAATTCCTCTTCTCACTTCTTCATGCGCTCTGCTGCTAGAATAAATCAGTTAACTGGTCTGAAATTCAAGGGCTGGGCAGGCAGAAATGTTAATTAATCACAGCTACAAGTAACTAAAAGTGCCAGAAGAATCCCACTGAAGTGACTTTGGGTTGGAAAGTTTTATACGTAGGGATAAAAGAGAATAGCTGAGAAGGGGCAATGTCAGCATTTTCTTTTTACCTGAGCAGCCTTTAAGTATAACAAATGCAAACAGGAAGAAAAACTTGTGAAATTTCTGAAATGTCATGAGTTTCAGTGAAACAGTTAACATTTGACATTTACTGTATCCTCATTTATCCAGCCTGGATTGTTTCGGCTCCAGTATCACTAACTGTGAGTAAATCTTTATGTCTAACTTCTACTGGACAAACCCAGGGGAACTTATATATATATAAATGTTAAGGTTTCTGGGTTTTCACCAGCAGATGTTCATAAATCATTGGGGTTTGGAAGAATTTACCGTGTGTATTTTACAGAAGCAACTAAAAATCTCCCACCCGCAAATTATTTAGGCAGCATCTTTTTTTGTTTGAGTCCTCTGGTCAAACCAAACAGGAAGAATGAATCTGCTGCATTTTCACAAATGGGGACTAATATTAATATGATTTGCTAAAGTCTAGGGAAGAGTGAGTGGTTGTGCTCAGAAACTGTGCTCACTTAAATGTAGCTTTATTTGGATGCCAGATATTTGTGTTCAAATAAAGCGCTGAATCTTTAGGATTCAGAAGCCTACATTGTTTCAAGTTTCAAACTTAACTAGCGGTTTTTTGCAGTTTTCAAAAAGTTAAAATAACTTTTTTAAGTCCTTTGGGAAAGTGCATAGTATTTTTCCATAATTCAAGAATAGCTTAAGGTATTTTTTCACATTCTCTCTCCTCCTGCCTCGACTCGTCTCTTCTCCTCCACTCAGCATAAAAATAGAAGTCTGTTAAAACGTTGGTCCCAAAGAGCTATTAATACCGATTTAAAATTAAAGTTAAAATGATTAGCTATTTATATATCACTCAGCAGAATAGGAGGCAATACATTACAAGACAGGTAAACTCTTGAAAGATATTTGAAAACCCTTTTTGGTTTAATACAGTGGTCAAATAAATACCGTGAAGCAAAATATTGAAGCTACTCACTGGATTCTATCCTCTTCTCACGCAGACTTATTTCATTCTTTTTCTGGAACAGCAAATAATAGCTATGTCTACCCCTGCCATAAGGTCATTGACTTCTTTCACTGAGATCCCCAAATGCTTGTTTGCGTCTTCAACCCATCTTTCCAAAAATAGAATTTTTTGTTCTATTTTTACAGTTTCCTAGTGATAAGAACTCCTCCTCTTAACAGGGGGACCACACAGTGAACCTCTTCTACACAAAAGGACTTCCTAATTGTATCATCTCAGCTGACAATGAGTAGTATTAAAATTATTTTTAACATTTTTTCCCTCCAAAATAACATCAGCCTGGCTCAGGTACATATGCCCTTGAGGGAGACAGGCATAGGCCTCTGGCATTCCCCACTTGTTAGCTCTAGGTGACAACTCTGTTTCCACTTCGTTTGTAGGAGTTTTGGGTCACCCTCCTGAGTCACCTCATTCTTACCCCACATTTTCCTCCTATCCTCTCCTTTTACCAATGCACCATAGTGAATTTAGGCACTTTATTCCAGGCTGCTGGGTTGGGTCCACTCTCTGGGTTGGGCTCCCACATGCTTTGATTTTCATCCTTCCCCCCACCCTTCCCCCAAAAACACTATTGTATATCTTAAATTTTAGATTAAGCCTACTGGATATGTTTTTATAGCATCTATGTTTAAAATTCATACCTAAGAAAACAGAGTGATGCTTTAAAACAATCAGCTCTTTTTTAATCTCTTCAGTGAAATTAATTACTCTCTGTCAATGTTTGCTGACAGATGTGCAACACATACAGAACATGCATTTTATTCACTTATACAGGCACACTGTATCCCACTATTCTTCAGACTTGAGTTCATACAGAACTGTAGATGGTATATCATAAGCCAGATAGTTAATTTGTTGAGAAATAGATGTAACCCTTTTGCATTTGTGTCTGCAGCCACGGCTGGGCATGTCCAGATGACAGAAACATACATTATGCAGGCCTTCATTGTGCTTGGTACAAAACTGAGGCACTGGGACCAGACTCATTCAGTTCAAAGCAAAGCTTTCCAGCAGTTTTACTGATCATTTTCCAGTTGCTGTTTACCTTGGGGTATGCATGTTTTGCTTAAATATGGCCAGGTTTTAAAAAATGGACAGTTTACTTAAAAATGGACAGTTAAGAGATCTAAGTAGTCACACTCTTCGGGCTAGTAAATTGAGATTCTGGCAGTGTAAACTATGGAAGGTTTCTAGCAGTTCAAGGCAGGAAAGCTCAAAAAGACCAAATCTGTTTAAAAGCTAATGAGACACAGCAAAGCAACCTACCAAAGTATGGGTAATGGATGAGGCAATTGCAAAGGAAATAAAGCACTGCTTCACTACTACAACTGGCCAGCACATAGGAGCTGAGATTTCTCCTGCAGGGTCTGTACCTATGACTCCGCACTCTGGAGAAATGGGCACATTACTGACACTATGAAGGTGCCATAGTATACCAAATAATTGTGCATCAGTTAAGGTGCAGTAATAGACTTTCCTTCTTTCTTTCTTTCTTTCTTTTTCTTTCTTTCTTTCTTACTTTCTTTCTTTCTGTCTTTCTGTCTTTCTGTCTTTCCCCTTTGTGGAACTCTAACTATAAAGCATTTTCCTTTCCCAGATAAATAACTGCAATGGGAAGCAATTATCGTACAATCAAAAAAAATGTAATTTGGTATAATGCTTATTAGCATGTGAAGGACTTCTTAAAGTGTTTTAGAACACTTTCTCTCTGCAAGGAAAATAACATTTATTCCTTACAAAGTTTTCTTCTACAGGCACACCATACTCCTAGTGAGAGACAGCAAAGTATGCAGAGCCAGAATGTAAGTACTTAGAGAAATCAAAGGAAAATGTCTCAGATTGATATTTTCTTTTATGGACCATAAAATTCTCTTGTATCTTTAGTCAAAATAAGGTGCATCTCTGCTGACAGTTTGTCTTTTCTTTGTACACAGTTCTAACAAAATTACTTTTTCAAGGCTTTGGGTCTTGAATACTCAGATAGTAAATAATTTTTGGCAGATTGATTAATGTTGTATTCTGAAAACAGGGCGCTATGACATCTCAAGCAGGATATTCTCCATTACTACAATATAACAGTATTGCTCTTCCTGTCTCCTTCCACCCGCACCAACTTTTGTTTCTTCAACATCAGAACTTGTAATGATGTGCAGGCAACAAAAGAGATGCAGAGAAAATGCATAGAAAAGTTCTCAGGTGCATGCACATTTTTTCATGTGTATATGCCTTAATTAAAAAATATTACAGAAGGAAAATAATAATTACCTAAAAATTTACCACAGCAAACAAAATATTTTCTAGCAAAATATAAAAGGTCTAATTTCCTGATGAGTTAATTACCAAAGTCAAATCAAAAAAGTTCATAAGGTTCTAAACTATATACTGGAGCTTTCTATTTATGTTTTATGCACCAGCGAAATACACTAGAAAGACAACCACAGAATTTAACTCCTCTGTTTTGTGAAAAAAACTAAAAACGTAATTTCCTATATGTTGAATAATTTCTATTAGCTGTTCAGTACTATCAATTTATTTCTTATGCTGTAAGACTTCATACCAATATTAGAATTCAGTTATTGTCGACCCGAAATGAATATGAAGTACTGTTCTGGGTATAGTGTATTCTCAGTTACTAAAACAGACTATGTTATATTACACACAATTTAAAGATGTCCACAGCATTAGTTCATCTAATTCTGGTCATCAAGTATATTTGCTTCTAGGCTATCAATGCATAGAAAATGAAAGCTGCTGAGAAGAATAGTAAATTATAATATGTGAGTTCAAAAGCTGCTTCTGAAGGGACCTTTGCCAGTTTTAGACTCGGGTTATAACACCAAGCCTTATTCTTTACCCTACACAAATTGCATTGACTTAAAAGGAAATAGTCACGATTTTTGCTATGTAAGTAGGATCAGAACAGGCCCCATTTCCAGAGGATTTCATACATTTTAATGACAGGTTGATACATGCCTCAGGAGGAGACTGAGTGGATCTGATGTTAATACACCTGCGTTTTTATCTGCTTTCTCACCGAAGAATGAAAATCTAGGACAGAGGATATGAAAGATACAAGTGGAATGCTGCACATAAGGAAAGCAAATTTAACAGCTTCATATTTCCTAATTGCAAGACTGACTTGATCTTAATCCATTTCAGACTGTTCGTAGTTCAGAGATACAACCCAAGACGTACTTGTCAATCATAATATTCACTAGCTTTGGGGGTTTTTTGTACTTCCTTAACTTAAACTAAATGACAAGAACAGGCCTACAATGTCTTGTTGCATATCCTTTACAGACTGAATCGAGAAAACAGATTTAAATTGTCGGGATTTTGGCAGTGCTTTTGAGACATGCTTAGTTTCTTCATATGCTTGCTAACTGACTGATTGATGTGTATTGCAATTGAAGTGTTTAAAATAGGAAAATAGATTTATATCGGGATATCTGGATACTGGATACATTACCCCACTTGTTTCAGATGTGCTTCTGAAGTACTTAAGGAAGCTCAACTAGAAAATACTCTCACTAACAAAAGAAAAAGGCAAAAACCCCAAAAACACTTAGCACTCAAAGCAATTTTTTTTACTTTTTTTTCCTGAAAAAATAATGCTTTAACCTAGTATTACTGTCTTTTTCATGTTGTAGTTGAAGCAGTTTAATGATAAGATATGTCAGCTTTTCTAAAGGTACAAAGGAAAGACTTCTTAAAAAATTTATGGTAATAAATCAGCACTTTTTAATTATGTAAAACATAAACACGAAATTACTTAACAGACTAAGCCATTATGAAATCTAAGATACCTTGAGCCAGTTTCCACAAAACATATTTGGAGCTCTGCATTGATACATATTTCTTACTTAGAAGAAATGAACATAATTTTCCTTAGTTAAAGCATAATATTTTACATGCTGTTCAGAAAGATTTGTGGCTATTTATAAATTAAATTTCACCTGAAAATAAGAATCAAGTTTGCATATGAGCGTGTGACATAAACGGATAAATATTCCATTCCGCTGACTTAAGTGATCTTACTTATATTAGCACTTGAGGATGTGGTCTTAGTTTTAGTCTCCTTAATTAATTAAATAACTCACCTACAAAGGTAAGCAGGATCACCAGCAAAAGGATAAGGGCACAGATGCATGGAATGAGTATCAGGAGCAAAAGTCGAAGGAACTTGGCAGAAGCCAGTTTCTGAGAGCAACCATCCCCCATACTATCCTCATCTGTTCCTAAGACCTGAAAAACACAAAAGCAGTTTTATCATTCTGGTGTCCATCAGTAACTCCTGTGTTTTCAATAGCAGTCCTCCCTCCCTGTTACACAGCTACATGATTTAAGTATATGCTGTAAATGGCTTATAGGTTCTTAATGACAAGTTGTGTGTAAATTTCCTTTCTGGTGGACAGGCTAGCACAATCCGTATAATTTAGTTAACTTTACCCAACATCCACAGACTTAGAGCTTCATTGAAATTTCTAAACATTTCTGACGAGCTCAAGTTGGATAGGCATTTCATTTGAAAAAAGTGTAAAATACATAATAAACTTAAGGCTAAATACAGACTATCTTATAATTTAAAATAATCCATTACTAATTATTCAAGAGCTTCATGTTCTTGTTTCTTTTATTAAGGAATCAAGGCACTATTATAATCTTTGTTCTAAGTGACAATAGAAGATTAGGCACAAAAATGCTGTCTGATTTTTTTAAGTACTTCATAAAATTATAACTTAACACAGTATTCTGTAGAGTTTGCAAATCACATTTTCTGTTCTATGAGTGGAATACAAAAGAATGGAGAAAAACTATTTTCTGAATTCAATTGAGCTGCACAAACTACAAAAATCCAAACCCCTGCAAATGCCTAAACATGTACTTTATATTTTTTAAACCTAATTCCATTAAGACTATGATCTCATATACTGGAGAAATGTCATACTTTTTAAACAGAAACAAAAACAAAATTCCAAATTAATAGCAAGATTGAAATTGTTATGAAGTCAATGCCCCTTTATTTGAAATTGATTAATAAGTAAAATTTTCCCTGTGATAAGGTGAAATTGGACGATAGGTTTATTAATTCCAGACAGTGTCTTCCCAAAGGATGAGTAATAGTTTTTCCTCTTTGTCAGGAAGATCAATCACATCAAAGTTGGTCGTGTCAGGACTCAGGAGTAAATGTATCCCTTACCCTGACAGCCTCTCCCCAAAGAACCCCGAGAGACTGAAGTCTACAACATAAATAATATTAGTCTTGTAAATGCCAGTGTCTCTGGGTTATCCCTCTGGCTGGCTCTGCTGAACGTGCCTTTCTGTAAAGAGCGGGTCATCAGACTGACTGGCACAAACAGAAGTTGAACTATTTCTTAAGGATTTGCTGCAAAGAGACTGGATTTATACCACCCCACAACTTCACTGCCCATTTACTGCCTTGAATGAGAAGCCTGTAGGCACAAATAGGATTTGCAGAATAATTTTCCATCATTCTGCAATGTCTCTTGTCCCAGCATGGCACAAAGACTATTTGGAAGAAAATTTTCCTTGCTGATAATAGAATTATCGACTATTCCTGACACTCCTGGTTACTGGACACTGCAGACCCTCTACAGAGAGCAGTAAGAAAGCTGCATTTGTGAAGTTGTGTGTATCTTTTCTGACGCTGTTAAGCATCACATCATCTGACCACTTTGAGACTCATCCTGTGCAGTGTCCCATTTGACTTCTTTTCCTACTTCCACTGTTCAAAGTAAAGACATTAACACTGAAAATGCACATGGTACTGGCATAATGTGAGCTGCTAGCAGTATCTCACTTGATAATCTTCCTCCTATTCCAGTGATTCAGTCTCAACGAAGTCCTACTACTAGGTTTATCTAGCAAGCAGAATGGTAAACTTAAAGATGTTGGATTTATCTGAAAATCTGAAACAGCCAGCTCAGGAAGAGAGAAAAGAGTGGTAGCTGTGTCTGTTGAAACAGCCTGAGTGAGATGACAAGGTCTGTAATCTTATCTTCATTTTCCACAAGAGAAATATAAATAATACTGGAGAGAGTTAATTATCAGAAGTTTTTCTTAATCAACAGCTTACTCAGAAGTTGTAGATGTTTCAAACCAAGATTTCAGGATAATTATTCAGGATTATAATTCAGGATTTCATCTTAATTACTGCCCTTATTCACGAGTGACATCTAAAACATTCAGGCACAGATAAAGTTAAGGATTTAGGTGAATATTAGGAACCTCAATCCATGTGACATTTAGACCATATCTGTTTGACTTCCTGCAGTTCACGCTTGTCTACATTTTCATATTAAAGTCTTCAGTGTCTGCCTGACATTTTGCTTCTGGCAACGCTGGAATACAGCAGCTTTAGCTGCTGTACCCATAGCAGGCTTCCCTGAATTCCGCAACCTTGGTTTGCACGGCCTGTATTAGGCCCCCTTGTGAGTTCTGAGCACAGGTAACGGAGGAATAGCACAACTCTGCTACGAACACAGATCTCCCAAAACACTGCCATAATGACTTCTGAACGCACAGACAGTGGTGCAGTAGATGAAGCGCTCCCACAGGAAATGGGGCAATTGAGTTCAATACCCTCTTTTGCCTGAAGCAGTTAAGAATTAGATCTACAACTCAGTAGACTACCACAACCACATGAGCACAGACTCCTCTTGAGTCAGAGCATGCCATCCCTTGAAATAATGATATTCTGTAAAAAAGAACCCACTTCTTCTGGGCCAGACAGGAAGGAGCAGGACCATCACTACACAGCCCAGTGATCAGGGCACTCGGGAGCTGATTCTTAGTTTCTTCAAGACAAACAAACTTTAGATCCAGCTCATTTTCCTAAAGAAGTGACTCCCAACCAAGATGCACTTCTTGCAAGTCCCAATCAGAGTTATCCAACTCTACCCAGTGTAATACAAAGTAAATTCTGACCCATGACTCCACAAAGAGTTTGTTTTAGGAGTAAAAACTTACCAAGAAAGAACAAAATTCTATTCTCAAATAATTGAAAAAATATTCAGAAATAGTATTCATCATCACTTCTTGACTCTTTTTGTGAGGAGGGGGTGACACTGAATATTCTGCAGGTACCTGAGTTCTTAATAATCTCAAGCACGAGTGTTCAACTGAGAGCAGTTACCACCACTGTTGTACATATGCTTTAGAGTTAACCTAGCAGAAACATTACATGTGTGCCAATTAAAGCAGTGAGCTTCTGGTGATCCTCTGTTTCTGGGAAAAATGCTTTCTAAAGTCTACTGGCATTGTGAATACTACTTACTTTACATAAACATGCAATACTAAATGAGAACATCAAACATTTTCTTTCTTGTCCACTCCTGAAAGCAATAAATCTCAATCTTTTTATTGACAGCTCACTGCCACAGATTTTAAAATGGGCTGTTGTATCCAAATTTGCTTTCAGTGACTGCTCCAGAAAAGAATGTTGTATTGCTAAAGACATGCTTCTCTAAGCACCATTAATTGCTTGTTCTGTAGAACAGCGAAGTAAATATTTACAGGCAATTAAACAGCCTGTTGTATTTTTCCCTTCTACAGGAAAAGACCTCATGAAAAACACTACACCTGTTTAAATCATCATCAGTGACTATGCAAACATAAGCTAAATTTTTCCAGTTTCCCAATTTTACCATTTTCCATCACTTGAACACCTACATGAGTTTTTTTCTGTCAATTTCTGTGATGAGTATGAACTAAAACTAGAGATAGTGCTACTGGTTCCTATATCAACAATGAGAATTTAATGAAGTGTCTATAGATAAACATGAATGCATTACACCTACTGTTTATATATTCCCTGATAGTGTTTCTTTTCCTCGTGCCACCAAATATTGCAACACACAAAGAATACATGCACCAGCTTAAAGAGCTCTAGTATGACAACGGTATCTGCAGAAATGTCAGACATGCTCAGTTCTCTCAGTTCTAATAAATAATGGAATAGAGGCACAAATAATAGACTAAGGACATAAATAATGGAATCTTCAGATTAAAATGGGCCTATGGAAAGAAACAGGGGTGCAAAATGCTTATCCCTTGGCTCACTTCAAGCTTTTAGCTTAGTGGCCGAGATAAGAAACCAGTCTCCCTCAACTCTCCATGTAGTTAATAGTTTCTCTGACTCATTCTCTAAGTCTGTAAGACTGAGGTACCTGGTAGATACATATTTATCTCCCCTTCCAAGGGAAGGACAAGAAGACTTAAAAGCAGAATCCTTTAGGGCCCACTGAAAGAAATCGACCCTGAATGCTAAAGATTTCAGCATGAAATAGATTTAGCCAAAAATCTATAGCACTGGACCAAAGCATATTCTCAATACTTGAAGAATACTGACGCAAGTTCTCTTCCTACCACTGTTGTTAGAAAACTCAGTTTAAGAAATATTTTTCTGAATTCAATACTATGTGCAATACAGTTAGGAGATGTGGGTGTTTGTTTTTTAAGGCAAGAAGTCATTTGCTTTTAATACAAACAGGTTTTGTATTTAACAATAATATAGTCAGAAGAGACGATGCCTGAAAACATCAGATAATTTCATCTGACAGCTAAAAAATTTCTGTCCCTAATGAAATTACATTAACCACTGCTTATCTGAGTGGCATTCTTTCAGTAATGACTGCAATAAAGGAAATAGACTAAAAAGAAATTCCGAGCTAATTTCAGTATAGGTTTTTTTAAAAATTCTAGGTTTATCTAGGACCGCTGGATCAGACTGCTCAGTTTATTTTCTGGAACCACAGAGGCAGAAAAAAAGTTAGATGGAAAAAAGTGTGTAGTCTCATCTGACTAGAAAAAGACTAAAAATTCATTGGACCAAAATTCACAACTTATTTTCTGCAAGACGTGGAAAGAATCTGATCTCATGGCTGTCATTTCAATAACATGCCTGTCATATTAAAGCAGAGAAATGACAGTTTACATTAAGATTTATGGGTGAAAAGCCTATGGTAGCATGCAATTTTCCTTTTAGATATTAAAAGTATCTAAGTTGCTGGTCTATAAAACAGCCTGAATCATGGTGTAAGCAGTCGACAAAAATATCTCCTGGTGTTGTCACCACAGAACTAACAGATGTTCTCCCAATAAAGAAGTATCATTAGGGCTAATTGCCTACTGTCAGTTTCTTCTGTGCATGATGGGACTCTACACAGAAATGTAGAAGACACCTCTTAGATCAGAAGCATTAATGTATCTTGAGCAAGCCATACACCAAAGCATTATGTAGTGTTTTTACCAGAAAGAAGTGGAAAGTACTACCATGAAATGCAGAAAGAATGTCATTAGGGGGCAGTAAACAGGTGACCTCGTAGAAGTCCTCATAATGCCATTGAGGAATCTGCTATCCAGCCAAGCAATAAATATGAAAGATTACAAAAGCTATCTGTAGTTCTCTTGGGGTGACTTTATGCTGTTGTATCCCCTATCACTGCTCTATGCCCAGACATGATTCCTGAGCCTTTCTATGCCTTTAAAACTGGATGCAAGAGACAGAAAAAAAAACTGAGTGAACTTTTCAAAACAGTTTGTGCTTCAAGGACACAGAGATCAGCTGCTGCTGCGCCAGAGCGGAGGAAGCACTCTTCTTGCTTTTCAGTCAGCTTTTCGACTCTGCTTCTTTGGAGAGAGACAGAGAGGTTTTTTTTTCCTCTGGGACTTCGGCTTTTCTCTTCTTCTCTTCTGGACTTGTTCAGAACATCAGAACACCAGAACACACTGGGACAGTTTCCAACCTGGGCCCGGAGGGGGGCCCACGCCGACCCAGCTCCGAGGAGGAGGAGAGAGACCACACCCACAGGACTCTAAAATCTTTCAGGTTTTGTCTCACAGCGAGACGTTCTGCTATTTACCATTATTATTATTATTCTTTTCCTGTGTGTTTGTTAAATTAATAGTTTTTATTTTCTCCCTCACTTTCCTCCAAGGAAAATTTTTTTTTTCCCAAACCTGGTGGGGGAGGGGTGGCTTTAACCTGCCTTCCTTTGAGGAGACGTTCCTTTTGGATGTTTCCCCGAATTTGGCCCAAACCGGCACAGTAGTTCTTTCCATATCGTTGATATTGTTCCTCTTGTAATGTTGAAGCAGTGCTCAACTTTCAGCTCCTGTGATTTCATCCGCTCTTATGATGCTGGTCTTAAATCTCTAGATAGTGGACTGACATGACCATACCAGCCATTATAGCTTTGCCATCCCTTTGCCATTAAAGGAAGATAGTTCCCACTTGTTATGGCTACAGAGCAAAAACTGAACATGTGGAGTGTCAATGTTTAAGCACAAAACAGCGTATAAATATAAATTTAACCGTACTCATTCTTACAGCCTTTTCTAATCAACTCATAATATTCAAGTGCCCGGTAATGAGTAACAGAAGCTGAAAATAGTCTACATTTTTTATCAGTTCTGTCCTGTTTACGTGAATATTAGGAGTCAGCAATGCACCTTCATTTGACTACTTTATCATCAAAAAAATATAACACCATACTTTAATAGTCATTGTAACAAGTAGAAAGTGTAAGATAAATCCTCCAAAGGTACCAAGTCACATGCTAAAAAACACAAAAAAGCTGCAAAATATTTCATTTTCAGTGCTAGAGGAATTAGAGAGCCAAACTGAAATGGACCCTTGAAGAATGAGTGTTAAGACGGCATAAGAAACTGGATACTAAGCAGCTTTTGTCTGCAAATAAAAGCAATACTCAAATTCTAGTGTACACAAATAGATGAAAGTGTCATAGTTATTCTAAATGGAAATAGTGGCATTTAGAGGAAAAAACTCCTCATGCAGCAAAGTAGCAAAAAAACCCCAAACACCTTTTCATACAGCAAAGCAGGAAAAAACCTGAACAAACAATGCTTTTCATACAGAGAATATGCAAACATGAAAAGCATGTTATTATCATATTGTACTAGTTTGAAAGCAAACTAGTGAGAGAGTCTAAGTCAGAAATACAATTTAATAGGAAAAATAAAATAAATGCAGTAGCGCAAACAAAAACACAACCCACTGACAAGGTCAGAGCACAAACCTGACCNGAAATGCACTATTTTCCTGATAGTTCAGTTCACTGTAATCTTGTAACTTCTCCCAGGGAAATCCATATCCTCAGAAAAATTACAAATTGCTGACATAATTCATTAGAAGTTCATTTTGGTTATCAGACCTCCTTTCCCTTCCATGAAATTAATCAATCTGAAGTACACAGTATACCAGTAAGGGAGATGTCATATAAAGCTGGGCATATCTTTCCAAAATAAATATTTGGTTGGTGCTAGACACCATGTACAGCCAGATTCTTTTGGTCGAAGCATAAACCTGAAACACATTTAATCTTCCTCATGTACATTTTCATTTAAAATAAGTAAAGTGTAACTGTGTCAGTGATGTTTCGTCTGTGTTTAAGAAAATGCAAGTGTAAAATAAGGTGATTTTTTGCCTTTCAGACTACCATAGAGACTGACTGTCCACTTCTGTTCATGTGACTTTTCAAGGTGTTTTTAATCCAATTTGAGAAACAGTGCAAAAATCCAAATTGTGCATCACCAGAAGTCAGTCACCAATTCAGATTTACAAATGTTTATGTGATATTCTTTCCTTCATTTCTGTTGCACAAATTTGGGGTTCTAGACTCCTGACAATTTCAGCAGTCTTGTGAGCCACTGAAACACTTTTGGAACTGAGAAATTGAGGAGATACGCAGGAGAAGCTCGGAAGGGACAAGGTGACATTCAGGTATGTCTCACCACGTTCAGTGACAACCCTGTTCTTATGCAGCTCCAGCTTCAGTTTGAGCAAGCCAGCAGAAAGTTTGCTGAGACCAAATCCAAACGCACACCTACGGTGTTCCAGTTACCCGCGTGCGGGAGACTCTTCGCTGCCACCTGCCAAGCGAGATCTCCTTTGGCGTGTGCCTGCTGTGCTGTCCAGTGTGACTGCAGATACCTCCTGCACAGCCCACCCTCACTCCGCATTTCTAGCTGAGGTACGAGCAGCTACCAGGGCCACCAACACACACTCCCAAATCTGCTTTTGTCTGGGATGACAGATGAACGCTGTACTGCTGGTGGTGTTGCCAGCACCGAAGTTATTATCTTTACAGTGTATGCACAATTAAGAGAGCCTGCTTCTGGTGCAACTTCTCGTTCATAATTCATTCTTCCCTTTCTGAAGGCTTTGAGGGAGGTGGAAACAAGTTGGCCACTCAGACACAAGCCGTGCGACCAGGCAATTTGGAGTTCTGAGTTTATTCTCATTTCATCTAGTTCTTTAGGGAAAGAAACCACTCTTCTATCCTGGCAATGTAGCGGATTATAAAGGCACCTTGAAAAACATCTATTTGATATCAAAATAAATATAAATAAATAATTTAATAATTGGTCTCCCTGAAAAATACTTAACTTAGAAATCAGAAAGTTATTGACAAAAAAACTATTGATCTTGATTCTCCATTACAGGTAATCTATGCTTAACATCTCACACAAAAGATGGAAGTGGAAAAGAAAGAATTTTCTTGGATTCCATGTGTGATACCAATAACTGTTCTCCATCTCATTACAAATAAGAATTAGACACATCATTAGCCAACAGTCAGTACCCATCAGTCTTCCAAATTTGAATTAGAAGACAGGGAAAAAAAGGATATTTATCATTACTGGAGAACAGTAGTGTCACTCTTAAATACCAATATGTTGCAATCCCTTCATTTTTAAAAAGAAGTGCTGCTGAATAATGATTCCACTTTGGCATAAATGTTAATTGCTTACGTATTTACTTATATATTGTACATATTTACAATTATTTAGAATTTCACTGATGTAAACTTGCAACTACTATGGGGATACTTCCCACATTTAGAATGGAACTTTGTTCAATTTTCAAGAATGTTCAAATTAGCAAATAGTACAGCTGATGGCAAACTTACTACAATTCTAAGCTCTCTCTTCATTATTACTCACAGCTGGTGGCAAAGATGTGTGATGTTGCCATGCCTCGTAAGATGAGCAAGGTTGGGAAACCATATGGAAGATAGCAAAGATTTTTAAGAAACTGAAGTGTGTATGAAAGGCATTAATTTTAAGGATTAGACTATGGTTAGCATTGTGTGATATTTCTCAGTGCCAGAACACGAACATCCATTCACTTCAGCAAGCAGTGGGAGATTATTTAGAGGAAAATACTCTTTAACTAATGCAGAATTCATGCTCTAGGGGTTATTAGTTTTCTTTAAGTTGCTATGGCTTGCAAAAATTACTCATGAAAGTTTCCACAGCGCCATGCTGTTTTTCTGAACACAGAAAGAACAGAGAGACTATTCTAATGTTTTCCTGACTACCCAGATGTTCATTGCATTGAGCTAAGCATGCCACACAGTGATGGCAAGCCTCTGGCTACATACTGCTGAGAATCACAACTCAGCAGGCAGGGAGTAACACAGTACGCTCTTCAGGTTCCTGCCTAGCTGGGAATTCAATGAGCAGATGTCTGCAGAAGAGCCGTTAGCACCAGAAAGAAACATTGGAAACCATTAAAAAAAACATAAAAAATTCTTAGTGGCCTACTTTTTGACAATAAAAAGATTTGGGGAAAAAAAATCAAAAACATTTTGAGGTGGTGGAGGGATACTTTTAGAGGAAAACCTCCTCTTAAAAGAATCTTTCAAGCCTGGAAAACTAGAAAGGGCGAAAAGAAATCCTGCCTATCCTGTGGCTCCCATTCAGTGCATCAGTCACCCCCTGCCTGTGCAGAAATCCCGTCAGAAGCCCCACCCTACACAAGGCAGTTAGAGCTCATAATTGGACATACATCTTTTTCCTGTTAATGCTGCATCAGTAGACCTAACCCTCTGAACTTGGAGGTGACCAGTACATCATGTCTGTGCCACGCATATTGCAGATTATACAACTGCTTAACCCATTTAAAATCAGAAGCTTTCAATTACATTAACTGGATGGTAAACTAGAATGCAAGATAAAAAGTTGCAGGAATCTTTTTAGAAGCATTTGTCTCTTTATGTTTCATGCATTTCTTACTAATTTTTCACTAAAATGCACAGTTACTCTTAAGCTATAAACATCTGCCTAGAAGAAATTAAAATTTAGGATCTGAATGTATAATGTTAACTTTACTGGCTTTTTTCCGAATTGTGAATAAAAATATACTAACCCTTGAACCAAAGATAAGGCCAACAGCAATATTAATCAAAGGAAAGGACATGATTTAGTGTCAAAGCAAAGCCTTATCTGTTCAGCAGAGCTGGATTTTTATTTGACCTCCCCCCAAAGATGAAAATGGATTTACACAGTGTCTCAAAGGTCGATAACCTA
>VXAZ01008601.1:1765479-1826443 GCA_013399875.1 Gymnorhina tibicen
AACCTACTACCTAAAAAATTTAGAGATGACTCATTCATTTTTCAGTAGGATACCACTTTGTTCAGAAACATGTAATCTTTGAACATTTTGCTTCTGTAAAAGAAAATAAAGAGAGAGAAGGATATTTTTTGAAACTACCAGGACATTGTGACAGAAATAACTGGGGAAGTCACTAGAGATTGAACCTGCAAAAAAATGAGCTGATACAGAAAACTCAAGATTAAGTGGATCAACGAGGCACTTACATTGGTGTATATATTTGACAATGACTTTGATATCATACTTAAGTTTTATGGATCACGTAAAGATTTATGGGATAAAAACATCCATCTAAGTCACTGAAACAATAACAATCTGGTGAATTATTTTGCCAAATAAGAAAAATGCTACTGTATTTATGGCTAGGAATATTCAATTTGCCATCCCTAGAACAGATGTCAGGTTTCATTCCATTCACATTTTCTTTGGAAAACTCCAAGAGTCATAGAGTAATCCTATGTATAATAAGGAAAAAGCAAATGGAAACTATCTGGATTCTCAAACCATCCAGACTACCATCAACGCTATTCCATATCTCTCACTTTATAGTGAAAAAAGATTTGTTAACAACTTTTGAACACATTCAATCGTCATTTCAGACTTCCTTTCCAGACTTGCCTACATGCACTACAAATTATTTAAACTAACACCCTTAAGATGGCTGAGCAGGGACAAAATGAAGCTTAAGAAACGGCGTTTACTACTTAATTCTTTTGTTATGTAGTTGCTACATATCAAAAAGCAATGTGAGAAAAAAAATAAAAAGAGAAGAAAGATAGCTACTTATTCTACAGTTCCTAATATTCTTTCAGATATATTATCCATTTAGACAGTATTTGCAGATGCACAGAACTAGCATCTTTCAAATAATGAAGTATCAGCAACATCTGTCCCTTAATAGTGTGTCATGGCAAAAATGCACAGGTTGTTAAGGCAAGGTGGGCTCAGCTGTCTGTGTTTCTTCATGGAGATGTGAAAATGCAGGAGGCTGGGAAAAGCCTGAGAACTGTAGCATGTGCTGCTTCCATAATCTCCAGGTGCCACTGGTTTTGGGACAACTTTAACACAGGCAAAATAATTCACCCGGCAAAATATTTGACAGCAAAAGCTGCAGCAATGGAAGACATCTCCATGTCTCTCCACTGTCCCATGGAAGTCTGGAGAAGACATAATTGTGTATTACAGCTATATGCTGTACTATTACATGAATGCAGAGGTGCAGGGCTGAGAGTTGTGGGATGGAAAACTCCTCAATGCTACCTACCAGTGATTTTATATCCAAGAGAGTGACCTGGCTGCTTTCTGAAACCGAATGAGATGAACAATGCAGGGAGCACGTAAGCAATTTCTCACTGCTTCACTCAGAGGCAGAAAAGGGGGGAAATGAGAGTCTCTTTCCTTAGGGAATGCTTCCTGAGTCTGTGATGTTATCAAATAACTTTCAATAATATTGGAGTGACAGTATAGGCTATTTTGAAACTAGAAGTTCTTTGAGGTGATGAACAGTAATAGGAATTGCTCTGGGCAGTTACTACTATTGTTAAATCACTGCAAGTTAAATCTCTCTCTGGCATCAAACAAATCAGTTGTGAAAGATTCTAGCACATTATTTTTTAAAACACCAGGTTCTGTATATGGCAGAACTGAGTGTTACAGTTTTTAGGAAGGGAAGAAGGGAAAGACAGTCTTTGACAATCACTCACCAGTCGGTCCCAAAGCAAGAGCACCATCCACTGAACATTGGAATCTCCCTGAACTACAACACATAAATTGGAGTAGATGAAATCTGATGCAGTCCTAAAAAAGGGAAACTCTACCTTCACTTCCTTTCCCTTAAAGGCTTGGTGAAGATGAATTAAATGTCCAAATTACAAAATACTTCTTTTGCAAGAAGAAGTTAGCCTTGGAATTCTGGAAGAGCATTAGCTTACAGGAGCACCTGCAGTGATGCAACTTGACAGTCTTTTTTCCCACAGACTTATAGGACCTGTCCCTCAGGGGCAGGGCTTGAACCATCACAGCACAAACTTCACCATTTGAAAGCAGCTGTGTCAGTATCTGATTTTCAGCCTCTATTCACTTTCCGGAGGGCAAGGAGCTAAAAAACTACCTTATGCTGGAAACAACTCTAGCAAAACCAGAAAACTGCAAACTGTGTGGCACCCAAACAAGCAGATGCTGCAAAGGTTCCACTCTAATGACAGAGATGACGAAAAGGAACTGAAGGATGTCTGGATTCTTTTCATTCCTTCATGTTTTGGGGATAGGGGAAGAGGGACAGGGAAGCAGAGAACCACAGAGGCAACACTGCTGCTCTGGTCAGTACTCTGGCCACCATTTCTGCCCCTATTACATGGACATCCATGCAGGTAGCAAGCTGCTGGCAGTGGGGGGACTGCAAGGCTGGCCTCCCTGAGAAGAGAGTAGGACCTGTTGTGTGCCAGATATGTCCAGTTTCACCTGGATCCACACCACAGGACACAGCTGAGCCCATCAGCCAAGTTGGTGGTGCCTCTGTGAAAAAGTGTTTAAGAAAGGGCATAAACACCATGCAGGCAGAGAAACAGAAAAAGAGTGAGAAACAGCAGTGCCAACACCAAGCTCAGAGAAGTATGTGCTCCATGGCAGAGCAAATACTCCCAAAAGGACTGCAGCCCACAGAGGATCCACACCGGAGCAGAGGATGAGTAAGAACAAAGGAGTAGCCAAGAACCAGAGTCCTTCCCTGTGCTATTCATTGCCTCACTGAAGGGACTGAGTGCCACCTGTGGTGATAAGGGGGAAGGAGAGGAGTCTGGAGTGAAGCTAAGTCTGGGAAGTGGGAACGAGAGGTGTTTTCCTGAAGTGTTTTAATGCTTGCTTCTTTTTTTGTTTTTGTTTCACAATATCTTAATCAGTCAATATGTATTAATCAGTAATAAACTAATTTACTCCACCTGAGTCCGTTTCGTCCATGATGATAATCAGGAAGTGATCTCCCAGCCTTTATCTTTACCCATGAGCTTTCTTATTCTTTCTATTTTCTCCCCCATCCAGCAGGACATAGGTAGGGAGAGAGCAAGTGGCCGTGTTGTGCTTGGCTGTGGGCCGAGGCCACCCCACCACCACCTCCAGAGTCAGCTGTACTCCAGTGGGCACTGAGGGCCAAGAACTGTGACATGGATGCACCAGAAGGACAAGGCATAGCAGCATCAGACAGGATTTTCTGGTGTGTGTTGCTGGCTTTAACCTCCAGATATTAGAATTTTGCAGGTAAAACAACCAGAAATAACCTATGCACAATTTAGTTAAAAGCATTGCTTTAAATTATAACGGCTTGAAACCATAGCCAAGGAGCATCTATCCCTTCAGGGGAGCAGCTGTCTGCACAAGGTAAGCATAGGATAGAATCTAATTCAGACTGCAGAGGTAGCAACATTCTCACCTCTTTTTGAAATGAGAAGCTCTTGCTTGACAGTCATCTCATTATTATTTTTACATTTAGGATATTAAACCGTGATTCGTATTTCTTTCATCTTTGCTGGGTAGAAAGACAAGCCGAAATTAAAAACGCTACTTGGAAAGGGAGGTATCTGTTCCACAGCAAAAATGAATTATGCTTCCATCTGACAGCGAGAAAAGCATTCACCATTGGGGCATTAAAGTGTACACAGATTTAGGAGCAGGGGGCATCTCTCAGTGCTGACGGGAGCGCCCAGGGGACAGCGAGAGCCGGGCCCGGTGCGGCACCGAGAGCCGCCGGGACCCACCGGCGGGGCTCCCCGGCCGCTCTATTTTTACTACGGTATGTTTTGCATTCAGACTTTCCACTGCAGGCGGCCCGGGTCAGGAGATCCGCTCTGCCGGGGGAATCTGACAGGTCAGCTCAGCCAGAGTTATTTATAGAGGGCGGGGGACTGAGGGAAAGGATGCGATCGGCATCGTATTCTTCCTGCCGCAGGGCTGCGGACTGGGAGAGGCACCCAGGAGCAGCCCCCGCTTCCCCCTCTGCACAGCCGGGCAAGGCGGCCGTAGTGGGGGAGCCCCAGCCCGCTGGACACGGCGGCTGCTGCCGCGAGAGCCAAAGGGACAAAGGCCAGGCGCTCTTCCTTCCCTCTTTTCCTCCTCTTTAACTCATGCAGCCTCTCGGGGAGTGAGGGCACACCCCACGTACGGGCTGGTGCCCGCAGTTACAGGTCCCAGCAAGTGGGGGGGTGGGGGGCTTGGGGGGTTCTTGTGCCCTAGCACCCAGACTGAGGCTCAGGACAGTTCTAGGTGAAACTGCACACGCTCACAAGACAACTGACTGCAGAGGGCCAAGAGAATTAAAAATTCAGAGGCAATGAGAGTAGTCAGGCTGGAGCTATCTGGACACTGTCTTCAGTCACTGTTTTGAGTGTGAAGACCTTTACAAGGAGGATTTAAGCTTTTTTTGTCCTACTATGACAATCCATCACTTCACAGTGGGTTATCACCCACCCTTCTCTCCTGACACTGAAGAACTGTATGTACCCAGCCTGCCACTTATGAAGTCCATTTCTTTTTGATAGGCAAGAAACTGGGACATACTACAAGCATCAGTATTTCAAACTGTAATCAGACTGCCCGCCTCAAGCCCTGCTGCTTACTTAGCTGCTTCATCCTGAAGGCATTTAAATATCAGGAGGTGTTTGGCAGACACATTTGGAAGGGCCTAAGCTGCATGTGCAAGTCTAAAACTGCCCTGCCGCAAGTGGCCTGACATCCGCCCCTGCCAAGCCCTGGCTGGCATTCAGAAACAAGACATTCATCTGGCCTTGTAAGCACTTGCTGAGGATACCTGACACTCTGACAGGATTCAGACTCTTCCCACAAAATGTAGCTATAGCCACCATCTTTTAAAACGTGACCACACTAGGAGATAGTGCCATTGTATGTAACTGCCAAACAGCCTGACCTGTTCAGCCTGAAAGCAGATGACCTGGTACCCAGGGCCTCCTGGTCCAGGTGGGGTCAAAGCCACAGCACCTCTTAAGGAAGTGCCAGTAGTGCTTGTGTTGTGTCTCCTGGATTGGGATGACCTGAATCTGCTGGCCCTGAGCATGGCAAAGATTCACAAAGCTCAAACAGCCACTTAGCCACGCCGATTGAAGTGCTGTCTTCCTGCTTGTGTATGAAGGGTTTGTTTATGGTTCAGCATTCATTGGTTAGAGTAGTTGAGTAGGAGCCACTGGATTTCTTTGTTGGATATAACCATCCCAACATTCCCTTGCCTGTTCCACCTTCTCTTGAAAGGGCCATTCTCCTTCTGACAAATGAGATTTCTGTCTAGGTGCTTATCCACCTCAGCCTCTGCACACACTCCTAGTCTGGCTATGTGAGTAATGACAAGAAATTATGTGTCTGGCAATACATGGACTTAATATAATGGCAGGACAGTAATGTTCCTCAAGGGAGCTGAGTGCTAAGACCTAAACATGTATATCAGCTTAGCAGGAAAAGAAAAAAAGAAAAAAAAAAGGCAACTCCTACATTCAAGTAAACCCACATTTTAAAATAATTACTGGCACTGTGAACAGTCCTGGCTTTCATTTGTATCTGCAGACATCATCTAATACATAATTAATAACCAAACAATAATAGAGATATATTAAATTGCCCTGTGCACATTTTATAGAACACCTCCAATAATGGCACATTTCAAACCATCTACATACAATACTTTTAATTCACCAGACACTCAAGTTATCTATATACAGTCAAGTGCCAGCTAAGACTTGTGGAAAGGAAATTAATGTTTTCTTCGGTATTTTATAGTTCCAGCTCCAAAAGACTCAGGAAAAAGAATATTTTGTCCTGATGGCCTCATGAGATACTAAGTACACAAGCAAACTCCTCTAATATGGGAAAGCATGCTGTGCTGCCTGGTTCACCACCACAAGAGCCTTCTCAGGAAAATGAGTGCTGGTGGCTTCCTTAAAAATGCATGCTGAGTGAGGATTATATGTGGGCTTGAAGGGCCAGGCTTGTCCACAGGCAGAAAGACCCGTCCCCCTGTTGGGGGACTCCATAAACGGCCTTTGGAGGAGGGAGAAAAGTCATGAACATTTCATTTCTAAAAGTCATGAACATTTCATTTCTAAAAGAGCTTTGAACACTGTTTAGGATTCCCTTGTTCACCTGGAGGAGCCCCCATCTTTCTACAGAACCTTGACGTCCAAGGTGCTCTGGGGATGCTACCAGCTTCTATAGGGATACAGGCACAGCAGTTCTCTAATTTCTTGTATTACTACTTTTTAGTTGCTTGGATTATCTCAGTGACACATTAATTCATCTCTGTGCCACAGTACCCAAGAAGCTTATAACAGACATCCCCAACTGGAGCATCCACTACAAAAACAAACTAAATAATCTAGTCCTGCTGACTGATCTTTTAGGAACACAGGAAGGGTGTACATAGCCATATGGAAAAATCCACTACTATACTCTTACTGCTGAAAGCCAAAACTTCCCAAGAGATCCCGTGAATGCATTAAAAGCTCTAGATATTTGATTTCACTTCGGAGTTTCATCATCTCAACCAGACTGCTAGTAATTTAAGTTAATTAATTAATCGCCTGCCATGAAATGCATCCAAGGATTCTGCATTTTAAATCAAGTGGAGCAATGATACTACTAAAGTATACTGTTGTGTTTATAAACTTGTGAAACCCGCAGCTGTGCCGTTTCGGTCGCGTACGGTCGGTGTGACAGCGCGAGAAGCTCGGTCGCCCTCTCCGCAAGTGCCACGCATCAGGCACTTGCTCACTCCTGCGCGGCCCTCGCCGGTCCCTCCCGGCGGCGGAGAGCGAGAGGGCAGCCGGTCCCTCCCTGCGGACACTCCCTCTCGCTCGCCATGGGCTCCACACCGGCCCCGCTGTGCAGCTGCGGCCCCCGCCGCGCCTGCCCCTCTGACAGCGCCACGCGCGCCGGGGACACCGGGGAGACACCTGCGCCCCGGCTCCCGGAGGGAAGGGCAGGCTGCCGGGACCGACCCTGCAAGTTCGCACAAACGCGGCAGCCACCTTCTTCTGCAAGTTCCCTCTCGCCCCCTCTTATGCAGCCTCTCCCATAAGGGCAGACCCCTCATCCCTCCTCCCAGGTGTGTGCTGAAAGACTGCCCCCACCCGCACTATTCCCTTCGGACACTTGCAACCACACAAGCGTGCTGGCTCTGCCTGGAAGGATCAACTGCCCCCTCTGTGACCCTCTACGGGATAACCTCCTTCCGTGGGTGGTGGAGGCCAGCGGTACCATCCCGCCGGACAGCCGCGGGAGGGGGTGAGGGTCCCTCCACCCGACCCCAAGGTGCACCGACGCAAGGGTAAAGCCAGCTCCAGCTGATGCCGGGGGGCAACTACCGCTCCAGGGTCACTGTGCATCTGCTCCCCGAGAGCCCGGCCGCCGATGGAGCTGCCATGACAGTCCTACCAGAGGTTAAGCCCAAACTTTCCTCCTGCAAATCCTGGCCGGACCTGTTGTCGTCGGGTTCGGCCAACTGCTCCCCGCTCCTTCCAGCGGCAGGGCATTTAACGGGCACAGCAGCCCCGCTGGATCTTCCGCGCTGACTTGGTGAGAAACCCGGGGGCCAGGGCGCCGCTCGGCTCTCCCTGAGACGCCAACAACGAGCGCTTGTTGGCTGCGGCTCACCTGCATCCCGCGCCTCTGAACGCGGCCGTCCCCGGCGCGTCCCCGCAAGTTTCGACACTGGAGCGCTCCGGGACTGCCCCATCGCGGCAGGTTGGGAGCGGGCGGTCACTTGTCCCCGGCCGCCCCCCAGGCCGCGCCTCCGGGGGACACGGCCCCGTCCCTGTCTGCGAGCCACGGGTCCGCTCTCGCTACAACAGCTCGGTGGGCTCGGAGAGGGAATTGCCCCTTCTCCGCTTGCCCGAGCAACCTGCCGCTCAGCCCCGCGCGCACGGGAACTGCCCGCCGGGCCACCGGCGGCCGGGAGTGTCCCCTGAGAGCGCTGCCCCCGCCCGCAGCCCGGGAGTCGCCGAGCGGCGGAGCCAGCCGCCCTCCCAATCCCCCGGCCCGCGGTCCCCAGGCGGCACCCAGCGCGGAGGGGTGCGCCCTGAGGTTCGCCTTACCCGGCTGGCGGAGAGGACCTGCCGGTAGCGCTCCTTCTCCGCAGGCAGGGCAGGGAACTGTTGCGTGGAGAGCATGCTCTGGCTGCTGCTGACCCCTCTCCACTTTGGCCGCCCCCTCACCCTTCTCTACCTCGGTCTCTGACGAGCCGCGTCCACCCGCCTCCCGCACAGACACACTTGCGGCGAGGGCTCCGCATTTTGTCTGCTCTGCAGACTCCCCCTCCCCGCTCCTCCACCCAATAACAATAAACCTCAGCAAGAAAGAGCCACATCCCCATCCCTTTCGCACACAAGGCTCTACCCCTTGGGGACAATCTGAGAGACAGCCCACTTCCTAATTTCGTCCTAAAGCCGTCCCCCAGGGAGGGCGGATGAAGTAGGCACAGCCTTTGCGCCCCCCCCCCACCTCGGTTATCCCCCCGGTTAAGGGACGCCTCGTCACGCTGCGAAGGGCTTCAGGTGGCAAGACAAGCCTGAGTCAGAGACGATGTAAAGGGCAAGAACCCGCGGAGCTCGCCCCTCGCACCCCTTACCTTGGCTCGCCGGGGCTCCGCCGCGCCCTGGCCTCCGGGTCGCCCAGACGCGCACTTGCGGCTGAAGCGATCCGAAGCCAGCCCAGCGCATGGACCTGCAAGCGCTCTCGGCCCGCCGAGTCGAGGCGCAGAGTTCAGAGCGGAGGCTGGCAGGCGTGGGCCAGACTGCCGGGTCCCTTCATTCATCTGCGGTTCCCGGGTGGACTTCCCTGGGCGCCAGAGGACGCGCCTGCCTTCTGGATGCGCTTTATTTTACGTTACGGTCAGGTAAAAGCTTTCCTTTCAGCCCAGGGACGGAGAGTTTCGCACCTGCAGGGGCTGCAACACTTCCCTCTGTAGCACAGAGGCTGGCCTGTCGCAGCCCAGCCTCTAAGGCTCCAAAGAGAGCTGAAAGCGGCGCTGGCAGCGCAGCAGCAGAGGGGAAGGAGCTCCGGCAGGAGGAAGCTCTCCCGGAGCCAACGACAGGTTTCTCGAGCTCCTTCTCCCCGCAGGAAGGCTCCGGTCCCAGCCCCCTGGCGCCAAGCCTGCCGTGCCCCGTCCCTCCCCTCCGAGGAAGCGCTGCGCGGGAGGACAGCGGCGACCCGACCACGTTAGCCCTTTGTCCCCGCGCCGGTCCCGGCCCTGACCGGCCCCAACGATCCGGAGCTGGAGGAATGTCCTGGTTGTTGCCTATCTGTAGAAGCAAAATTCGCAGGCCAAGAGACAAGTGCCGCCTGAAGCTGCAAATGACAGAGCAAATGTCCCATTCCCATTAGATATCAGCTTTTAAGACCTGCATTTGATGTATTTGTCCCCCTGCCCTGGATCTGCATTCAAAGATGTCAAGTCTGACTGAAGCCCCGGTCTGTGCACACAACGGAGCTCACCAGCACTATCCAAGAATGATAAAGTCAACAGGACAAAAGGCAAAACAAGGAGTACAAAATGGGCAGAAGTGGGTCCTACCAGAATAGAAACAGTTCAGGACCCTTCCAAGAATCACAAAAAGATGTCACTGGCACTGCAGCTGGGTTCTGAGATGACATTTGTAAACCAGACAGGCTTCCAGTTTTTACTGTGCATGATTTACTGTTTCTGAAATGCTATAATTCAAAATGTGAATCAGAAAACACCCAAGAAAATGTGAACCACCACCTCTCCATGAATATGGCTTCCAGCCCTGTCACCACTCTTGACAATCAGTGAGGGTGATACCCCTCGTAACAGTGTTTATATTTGTAAATATAAACACATCTTATATGTGCTCATATATAAATAATAAATAAGATGAACATTTCTTAGCTTTTTTCCCCAGTTTCCTTTCCAGATGTCTGTATTTCCATACTTCAGATTTAGATCCTGTTACTTTCTGTGCAAACTTTATGGTGCAGACAGGGTTCTCTGTGCATCTGGAGTGCCAATGTACTTAAGACACTCCTGCTCACGGTAATTCACTGCTGCACTTTTTACCCAACCAACCAACCATCTCTCCAAATCAACCTCCAGCATCTGGAGGAAAATAGTGGCGTTCGTTTTAAAACAATTGCACAAAAAATAGGAAGACCATGAAAAGAGAGAGAAGCCAAGACCATTTATGCAAAATATTGCTTAATGTAAAACAACAAATATTTTGTGCTGTAATGCAGGAATCAAACCATAATTTGTGATTCACTGCAGAGATTAGGTAGCTGTGTCAAAAATTCTAATAACAATAAATGAAAACTTGTATCTAAGAGGTGCAGTACATGGTTCAGACTGCAAAGCCAGCTTGGCCTTGGCTGATGGCTTCTCTTCCGCTGTAGAACTGTGAATTCCAAACCCCAAGCCAATCTTGACTCCTAATCTCATACTGATTTCCTCCAATAGGAGAGCCAGTGAAATTGGAGTTTCACAACAAGATTCAGCAGCACACAAAGAAAGCCTGAGTTCTGGTTTTGTTGGTGATTTTATGGAAATCACTGCATGCACAACAATTATTTAGCTTAAATAATACTTGGTTGAATCAAGCCACAGTTCCCTCAGAGTATGACTGACACAGCTGCTGATTAGCCTACCTTATGACTGAGTTTGATGTATCACAGTTCATATTCATACACCATCCATACCACAGACTTGTTTTCTGGTACCATGGCATATAGACATTTTAATGCAGTGTTCAAATAATTCATTCGCATTTAACCACTTGTGGAAAGAAGCATGTCTCGTTACCTTATAATTAATTTGACTTCATTTGATTTTTTCCCTAATTTTCACTTTGCATTTCCCTTCCTAGGAAATACAAACCACTACAGGTTCTTCATTTTCTAATTCTCTAGAGCAACTGACTAATTTACTTGAATAAGGGCAGACAGGAATACAAATTTTTATTCATGAAGCAAGAAAAGGGAGCAATTTAAATGCTCATAGATAATAGCTGGTAACAGGATGAAACCAAAACAGAAGAGGGATATCCAAACTAAATGAAAATGAGGACAGGGTCATGCATGAACTGTCCAAACAAGAATACTCCACCCTAAAGCACATGCCAGAGAGCAGCTGCCACACACATCAAGCTTCCACTGCCTGGCACTGGAACACACTTCAGACCAAGCATCTCTGTGCTATAACCTCATAACACACAAGCTCATCACGCAGACAAAGCTGGCACAGAGCAGATATGTTTTGGAGCCTGAACTACTGCTGAGATGATAAAACTCAGAGCTCACTGCTTTAAAACCACAATCCAACATAGATGCTTTTATGAACAAATTTTGGTGCTATCTGCTTAGTAACATTTCCTTCTCTAGTAGTTACGGTCAGCAGAAATGTCTAATAAATCAGCTATATTTCTCCCTATGAGGCCAAAAAAAATCAGCTACTAAGTCCATTCCCACTTGTTTTATCTTAATCGACTTCCCCACCCCACTCTCACAATTTTGTCAGAGCAGTAACACAAAGGAACACAATTACATAATTCCAGCATTAATGTGAGCAGTAAGAACTATCACTGCCAGAGAAGGGGACAAAAAGCATACCTAAAACTTGGGCTGCAGTATGTCAGTCATCATTACCTGGGAAGTTTGCTGCTTCACTACACCAGTCCATGAGAACAAACAATTTTTCAAGTTGTTTTTGATACATTTATTGTCTGACTTGGTTTTTACATTAAATTAACACACACAATAGATTTGATATTGTTACAGGGAACCAACTTGCCCTAGGAGTTTCCAATCCCAAACATACCAACAAGTTGTAAGAACCTTGGCTCAGCGGAAGGATGAATTCTCACCAGAATGCATCCAGAATCAGGAAAAGCCCCAAGGTTTTTTTCATTTTACTAATAGCTAAATATTCTTCATGTTAAGTCATCATCAGGCTTCTATTGCTATAATTTCCCTTCAACAGCAGGTCAGATTATATAATTTGTTTTAATGTATGCTTATCAATATGCATTTTTTTTGTAAGCTGTTAACATTCAAAATATTTGCTCATTACATTATGTAACAGTACATTACATATGAATTGCTAACAAACCCTACCTTCAGTTCAATATTTCTTTTCTAGAATTACCATCTTTCATTAATATTGAATAAAAGGTGATTTTATCTGTACCTTCTACTTCAAAGGTTGTTGACAGCATGCAGCTCCAACCAAAGGAAGGCAAAATATTAACTATAAAAATACTTCAAAGAAACAAACAAAAATCTAGTGATTTATTAAACTGCAGATTGATCGAACCCCCACACTGTTTTTTATGCCAAGAAATAAATATCTGGTTCAGCAGGCAGACCAACAGAGTGCAAATGACTCAGATGGTTGGATAAGATATACAGAACTATTTTGAATAAAATTTCAAAAATAGGTATGTCTTGCATATGCAAGGTTCAGAAGAGATACAAATCCTTTAAGAAAGGGAATATGTCCACTCACACATACCTTCCTATGAACAGAATGAATTTTTATAATAAGAAAGCATGGCAATCTTTAATGAAGATGATCAACGAGAAGCCTTTTCCTCTCCAGTATTTCACGCAAATACTACAAATATGCAGAAAAGAATACTAAGAACTCGTTCAAACATATAATAGTGTAGCTAATTTGTGTAATTCTCTAGAGAGAGGTTTCTTCTCTTTGCTGTAGAAGCAAGGATAAACTTTCCATTGTACTTGTTTTAAAGAACAAGCTAGCAGTAAATAGAAAAATTAGTTACAGTTATGAAAGATAAGAGCTGTTTCCACAATGTTTTCATTCATGTCGATTTCCATATTTCAGCCAAAAAGGTATCTTCTTGTACTTTTGGATAACTCATCACATTTTACTTCATCTGAACAAAAATATTTCTCCTTTTCCTCCTAGTGACAGAAAAGTTACTCGCATGTGCAGTCACACAATAGCATCTCACTCTGTTAAAGAAAACACACTTCTATATGGAATTATCTTCCAGGCATTAATACGATAGAAAAAAAGTTAAAGCAACAACATGAAAAATTGTTTATTTCTTATACTAGAAAATAAGAAAATTCAATGGAGATGCAACTTTGCGTAGTGTAATTTCAATTAATTCTACAACTTTAAATACTAATGTTCTGACACATAACTAATATGCATCTCTAAAACGTCAATTTAAAAAAAAAAGTACTATAAAATAGCATCAATCCATGCTAAATATCGTCAAGTTTTCCCGACCTGTTTCCTCATTCACCAAACTTCTGTGAAAAACTGAAAAATACCTGATTTTCTCCCTGTTTTCTTAGTCTATGTAATCAAAAGCTTCGGCCTTTTTGCAGCTTTTCTATTTTATTTTCCTTCTGCTGAATCAGAATTACAATTGGATATCTGTTCAAATTAATACTGGGTCCCTTTACAAGTAAGTAAAAATCAACCAGAAGAGCTTTCAAACAAACTACAGTGTTTTCTACTAACTCATACAAATGGTCCCACTGGTTTTGCAGGATTTGTGATGAAATTATATGCCTGAATTAAAAGGGCATACTAGTAATACCCTTTGGCTTTGCACCCCATTTTTTTGCAGCAGCTTGTAATCACTTTGCAGTGTTCAAGCATCAGCAAAAAATTTCCGCAGAGGTTTAAAAATTCAGTTTTCTGATTTCCCCATTCCCGAATTCAACTTGCAGTCTCTCAGCTGAAACTACATAGCTTCTCTGATAATCCTGAAGCCAGATGAAAACCTTCCAGTTCTACCAACCCATACTGATAACCTAAAGCAAGGTATTCAAAACTGTCAGTAAGAAAATATTTAAACATTTAGAAGTTTAGCTAGATAGTTTAAATGTGAGTACCAAGCACCATCCAGATGGCTTCAGAACAGCATATAGCTGTATTGGTACACTATCCAATTACGCTTTTGCACGCCTGTGCAAATATCCAGCTTGTGGAGGGCTGCGAGCCCTTGGCACAGAAGCCTTTTGCACTCCCTTGGAGGAAAGAGGCCTGAAGGCCAAAAGAATCTCCTCAGAGATAAGCAACTTTCCTCAGGGTTAGGGTGAGTTTCCAACATGCCTTGTTTTTTTAAGGTAGTATCTGGTACCCTATTGGCTATCGGTTTCTACCCCACCCCCTACCTTTCCCATAAAAAGAACCCACCTCTGCCACTGATCGGGGAGCCTTGTCACAGACCTTCCCTTTGCAGAGTGGCTGAACAATAAAGGCTACCTCTGTGGAACTGCCATACAAGGCTCCTGTCTCTCTGTCCCTGAGTTCGCCTTGGGTGGTTTCACAAAGAGCTGAATCACAAGAGCTGGAATCACTTGTAGCTGAGGAATCGCTACACTTGCTGCAATCACCTGTGGATCAGGGAGGCCTGCCAGTGCCCTGGGAAGAGCTGTTCTTTGCAGGATGCTCTCTCTCCAGGAAGGTCACGGCACCCCGGTGCTGACCAGCATCGGACCTCCCACGATGCCAGCTCTGACATTTATCTATACAAATAGTCAGGTGATACTCTTAAGTTTAATTTCAAATTGTTTTTCTGCTGCTGGCAATTAGGGCAACAGTAAGAATGGCAAGGCACCCCTGTACCCTGAAACTACTTTACATCCATGTTCAGCATGTGTATTTGTCCACTAAAGGAACTTCTCAGTTACTTCAATTTCGAGGAAAGGTGTGGGGTGAAACAACACAAAAGCAAACCCCCCAGTCTGTAAGGGGGGGGGGGCACTGTATTGTTTGTGATATAGCTGAATTGAAAGGCAGCTCACATTTCCTTTTTCTCAACAAAGCTCTGAACAAGGCCCCAGAATATTCAAACCTAAGTGATCCAAGGTTTCCTGTTAGTTGTCATAATTAAAACTGACATGAAGCACAGAAATTATTGTGTGATACAACATAAAGGTTAGCATAAGAACACTAACCTTCAATAAACCACTAAGCTGATTTTACAGGAAACACATATTCAATAAAGCATTTATACTAAACTATTTTTAATATTATGAAATGGAGACAAGGAAAAATAACATTACTCATAGAAGAGATGTTAACAGATCTCAGTCAAACTATCAGCATTTCAGTGTAGACTAGAATCTACCATTACTTTCAGCATCTGAGTTCAGTTCTGTGCTCTGTATGTAATAACACAAAAGGTGACATTTCTTCCCTCTGCATTTTTCTTAGCTAATAGGATACATACATGATCTATGCACATTAAGTTCTGTTACACACAGACTAACATTCTAGGAATAATAGCTACCTAAAGTCCAACTGAGGTATATTAAATATTGAGTTGTTTTCAGTCATTGTAGACCATGAGCCATGCAACCATCACAACAGCAACTCCGAACACTGGCAGCATAATGAGGTTCTTGTACTTTTGCCACGATGATTGTTCAACTTCTACCTCATCCTTTCTTCTCTTATTCTTTCTTCGCCCTTTTAATCTGTTTTCAAAAGCTTCCAGTTCAGCCTAAATAAAGAGAACCACAAGTAGTTGACATTTGTGTCAGAATTAAAAACAAGGAAATGTGAAGATTTTAAGTAACATTGCCAAATATCATTTAGTAAAAGTAACTGTCAGCCAGTGGAAGTTGCACATCTCAGAGATGAGATGGCAGCACTACATCCCACAGGTACAAAGCACTTTGCTTTCAAGTATTAAACCATTGTTTAGCTTCCTATAAAAACATTGCCACAAATGAAGCCAACTGAAGTTTTACATGCTCAGTTTTTCAACTCAGGCTGAATATATTAAGCTAAAATAAGATTTTTATTTCCATGAAATATATTAAAAATACATTTTTTTCCTATTAAAAAACACACTTGCATTTAAGCTATTTTACTAATTTATGTAAGAGCATAGACTGAAATCTTCAAAGACCTCCCTTCATAATAAAGATGCACTCTGCCAAAAATAAATTAAATAAAAACATAAATAACTAAAAATCTATCCTATTTCCCTCAATTATTTATACTTGCATGCTCACTAAATTTTAGATTAATTGCTATAATCTTAGATACGCACAAAAATATTCCATTTGTTAAGTGTTATAACTTAACATTTAATCACTCATATGACTGTAGGAGGTATATAACATCCTTTGATAAGAAGCACATGCTCATAGGCCCAAAAATGGAGAAAAGCAATTGCAAAAGTAAGAATGCCAGGCTTCTAACAAAGAATGGCAGTTTAAGTGTCCTGTCTGGAATAAACAATAGGATCCTCTGATCCCTGTTCCTCATCCTCCTCCACGTTTTTTTAAAAGGGCATCAAGAGGATACAGACAAAAGTCATTGAGGGTACAAAGCTGAAATAAAACTGGAACTAGGCAACCTAGAATAAAGAGGGAAGACTAGGATGAGGCTCCAATGAGAAGCCATCTAATTGCTAGGAAAATTAGGAAAGATGCTCTAAAGACCTGAGACAGACTAAAATCAGAAAAGGTCCGATGATTACCTGGATTTTTGGTCAAGTTGTCAGCTACCAGAGAAAACATGGGACAAGGCACTAGGGAGCAGATAAACCAGATGGAGTGAAAGGGAAAACTGATGGGAGTAGCAGAGCGCAGCAAGCTGGGACTGGCTGGGCAAAAGGCGCAAGACTGAGCTGAAGCAGAGGAATCATGGACAGTGAACAGAGACAAATCTGGCCATGACAGGAAATAAATCTACGTGACTACTGCTGCAGTGCTGCCAGGAAGAGGGACTAAGACAATACAGTAGGTGCATTAAAGAAACGAGAATAAGACTGTTTTGGGAAATGGACAGAGTAGTAGTTCAGTAAATAAAATTTTCCCTCAGAACTCAAGGTTGCCTGATGTCTGCTCTTCCTCCACTGACAGCAAATATTTCTCAGAGTTTAACAAAGCAGCTCTTCCCTTCCTGTGCCAGATACTACTGTTAGCAGGAGAAAAGGACCTATTTTGATGTCTATTCCTTTGTACCTAATAAAGGCAGAAATTGTTGGCACTTCTCTGATGATAAGGGAGAAGAGTTCAGACAAAGTCACACAGCCTATTTGAAACAAGATTACTCTCAACTAGCAAATCCTCCCTTAGAAAAGCAAAGTATTTTAATGAAACAGTTTTTCAAAATCCAAAATCTGGAGGCAAGGGCAGAGTTTTTATGGTTTTATACACAACATGGCAGTATTTCATTTTAGACAGACACTAAGTAAAATTTGGAGCTCCTACAGTTATTATACGCTTGTGATCTGTACATTTTAGAAGCAGAAAACTCCATGAATTGCAATAATCTGAATTAAAATATAGGGCTCAAACAAAATTTTGTAATAGCCATTTAACTGCTTTCCTAGTGAACTCTGTAAAAACCTGTATAAAAATAAATATATAATAAAAAAACCAAAACACAGAATGAAAAAAGATTTGTAGACACAGAATATAAAAGAGAAGCCATCACTATCCTTGAAAAGTTCCCTACAGATTTTGTGTAACTGTCACATTCCTGAAGTGTCACCTTAATGACCTCTGAAGTAATGGTTGTGCCCAGTCTTCAAACAGTGTTAACTTTTCAAGCTAAACAGGCCTAGGGTTTTTATTTAGATAAGAACCTAACTTCTTTGTATATAAACATACTAAAAGTAAAATGAAATTTATTTACTTAAACTGTATACTCAAAACATCTAGTTTAGTGTTGCTCAGGCACTGGATTTTTCCAGTTCTTTCATGTGTTATTCACTATATTCTTCCTGCACTGAAAGGAGTAGCATTCCTACAGGAAAAATGTAGCTAAATAAATGCAAGTAACAGTGACTGTACAGTCACAAAGTGTATTTTCTGAAAGTGAGGATATATTTTTATTAATAGGAGAAGGGAACACTTGACTTTAACTTCTAAGGATCTGTTAAAAATTTTTCTTTGTACAAAAAAAAGGAAACAAAATCTTTCATACAACTCAATAAATTATACTTCAGATTCAATACCATAATTTTCAGTATTAAAACTCATCACTTAGCTTGAATATTTAACCAAATCTTTTACAATGGAGAGGGACAGAGAGAGCTTGGTCTGAGTTATTAAATAATCAAAGCACTGATCTTTTTTCCACCTCTAGCAATTGTGAAAACCCTGGCCTCACAGGGTGCCTCTGAATTAGAAGCAGAAGGAAAGTTTGGCCGCTAGGGCCATGACAAGAAGCCTAGCCAACCCATCTCTTCCACTAAGAAACAAGTGATTCCATCTGTAAATGGTATTAGCAAAAGCTGCTACCAAATACAGCAAATACCAAAATATAAATGCACAGACTTACTAGAGCAGTAACTAATTTGTATATAAAACATTTAATGAAGTATTAATCAAAGCAGGTTTAAGAAACTGTGACTAATAGATGAACAATCTCTATAAAAATGTGCTAAAGACGCTGAGGAAGGTGGTACAGGACACAAACTTTTGTCAGAAGGGAGTATACTCAAAAATATACTCCTAATGTGACTCAACACCCTACAACAGTGATGTCCTCCAATTTCCATCAACAGATGGCAGATTATGAGTTCAAACTGGACAGGAACCAATGTTACATGAAAAGGCTGCAGTAGTTGAGCTTAGTACTTGTGTGCAGTTCTAGAGCCTATTTATTAGTTACAGCTGACCCTTTTCTTTACCATTTGTTTTGTCCTTTTTTTTTTGTTTCTGTCCTACTGCTTCTTAATGCACTATATAACTAGCAACTCTTTAATTAACCTTTTAATAGGGTCCATTATGTATAGGTGAAGTTTTCTATCGCTGAAGTTACATCCATCACAAAACTCATATGCAGCAGCAGTTGCCATATATTGCATAAAGTTACTACTGTTTGGCTAGAACTGTGAGATTTCAGAGAATGCACAAGTAGAAAGCAATGGCGGTGTGACTGCAGAGAGAAACGATCACTGCTGAAGAACCCAGCCAAAATCCAGCACACTATGTTGGTGGAGTGAATCCGCTACTGTTTCAGAGAAGATTCATTACTGAGACTTTACTAGAGGGACTATAAGTTAGGTGATTTTGATTAGAAATCATTAGTGATTGGGTGGGATGCCTTCTGGAATGCATGAAAACAGTGCAAGACAAACATCAGCAACTTTGGCTTTCTAGCTCTAGAACTGTAAGCGTGTTCTTTCTATGTTTAAATGCCCATTAGCACATTTCAGTACTTAGCTTGCAGAACTAACACCTACAGATTTCCTCTGCCCAAAGTGTTTCAGACATCGGTACACAAGTTACACTTCCTGACCTATATGCCAGAAGTAACATTTCCAGAGTCAGCTTAGAGAGCAAGAAGAAGTAGATGAACTGTCTAGGAGTTATATGAGGGAATATGTGCTCAATACTGTAGACTGCTGACATATGAACGTTGCAATAAACATTGCAGGATGATCACAAAACAGTGCCTGGTGCCCTGGACGACGCATAACCATGCTTTTCCTGCAGGATGAGAAGACGAGGCTCCCCTCTGACAAACAAAAACAGGCCTTGCCAGAACACTGAGCTTAATTGCTTCCATTAAGTGTTCCAAGAACACTTCCATTAATTGCTTAGAGAACTTACAAAGTGTGTATAACAGAAATTGTGATATGCAGAGAAACTGTCTATCCTAATGAGACTGGGGAAATGGCACAAGCGGATCAGCTCTGTAAGCCTCCCTTGCTCCCTCCCTGTCAAGCAGGGAGTAAGCCACTGATCCCTGAAAAAAACAGAATGTGACATGTAGGTGAAAACCTAAGTGTAAGCTAAATACTTGGATGCTGTGATAATTGAGTAAAAGGAGTGAGAAAGCACAAATTGGACTTGGAATCTGATTCAGTGTCAAATGCTCACTCAGGCACAGGTACACATGCATGAACTGGCTGGAAGGCAGGCAGACTCCAGATGACAAACCTGACCTAGCCATCACCACCAACTGAGCTTAACAGTGTTTGCCTGAATATGATTAGTATCAGCACCTCCAGGCAGCTGGCACAGCAGCTTTGTGGATTACAATGCCGACCACATACCCTCATCACCAACAGCAATTACAGTAAATACACGTTTCGCCCCCGCCCCGGAGACCTTGAAGGACAAAGACTCATCTAGCTGTCCTTGTTCTTTCATGATGGGAGGGGGAAGGGGAGCTTCACCCAATATTTAAATCTTGCAGAGGCTATTCAGTATTCTGCAGTGTTTATGCTATATAAAGTGTTTGATTAAAATAAAGCGTACTCAGTATTTTAAAAATAAATTACATTATACAAAGTTATAGTAATACAAGGTTACCATTTTGCACAAAATTATGAAAATTGTTTGGGAAAATGTGGCCTCTTAACCACTGTAAATAATTTACAGCACACAGAGTACGGTAACAGCTGACAGGAATGACTGTGCATATCACATTAAAAACTATACATCTTTAATTGCATGTAAATTACATTATTTACTAAGAAGAACAAGGTGAGGAGAATGTGGATGAGGAAGAAGAAAGGTTAATACCTGTTGTCTTCGCTTCTCCTCTTCAAGAGCAGCTTTGGCTTCTGCTTCTTTTATCTGTCCAGACATACAAAGTTAAAATAAACTGTTGTAAACAGTAGCTAAACCTATTTTCTTACAGAGTCATAATTACTCCTATGGAATGGTTCTCAGCAGAAGTATGCAAACTTTCCATCATATGAGCTCCACCATCCAAAAGTCATATGAAAAGAAGTCATGAGAGTTACAATTGATAATTCTATAGAAATATTTTGCAGTGTTCAAGAAAGCAAATTAAATGCTAAAAAGTATTAAGAAAAAAATGATGCAGAAAAAATTATCAATATGTAAACATGCCACATACTTGAATCTTAGCACCTGCATTCCATTTTGGTCCTACAATAACAAATAAATATGAAGCGTGAACATATACAAGACAACAGGATGGAGCAGCTTCCATCTGAAGAGATCCATAATTAGGATTCATCAGGTGAATAACAGGACACCAAATCCTGAAGCTTGTGCAGATGCCAAATAGGGATAAAACATCAATAATTATTTTTCATAATGCAAAGGCATAAAATGAATTTACCAGGAGGTTGGCTCACAAGAGAGGAAAGTATTCTACTCCCACAGAGTATTTGGCTAAATCTAGAATTTCAGTGCTACAGGACATTTGTAGATGCCAAAAGTTTATGTCAACTGAAAAACAACCAGGCATGCTAAGAGGAGATAAATCCAACAAAGGCCATTAGACAGAAAGACACCATCTCACCCTCTTAAGTTCCCACAGTCAGTGATCACTAAGTAATAGTAGTAACAGAAAGAGTATATGGGGGAAGTTTATGTATCTCCCTTTTTTTATACATTTTTTGGGCTTTTAGCATCGCAGTCACTGAATCACTATCTTAGAAAAGTTAGATGTAAAAACCTATTAATAACTTGAAATGAAAAAAAATCTTGATCCTAGTAGCTGGATGATTTGCATACTAACAATGACAATAGTTTACTAAATACTGTTTGCACAGGTAGAACTGGTTACAAATAATTTCCAATTCAAGAGCTTTTGATGACTAAGAAGAAAGCACACTAGCTCATGTTTTAGCACACTGTAGCTCAAACAGCAGGCATTGAGGGCAGGGTCAAAAGCACAGTCCTATTTGTGGGTTTTCAGACAAATTTTTAAATTACTAAACCTCGTATCAAATAAAAGCACTGTTGAGAATTTCATTAATCTAGATAGAATGGCAGAGTCTCTTTAGAAATGTGTGTAAAGGACCTTTTTCAGCCCAGCCATGCACATCTGAAATCTGAAAGTCTGGCGGGCAAAAAACTACACAATGAGCCCCCTCGTTTTTCACTGCCATCTAATGGCAAAACTTCAGCTACAAAAGAAAAAGTGACCTTCAAATGTAGAAAAGAGCAACAGAAAAGCTTCTTTTTACACTCGTGTGGTCATATTTGTATAAGATACGTAAGTATAATGTACATAGATAAAGGGAACCTTAACTATTATAATCACAGCATGGGAAAACATTTCCAGAACTATTTCTTTAATAAAATGTACAGTAAAAGACACATTCAATTCCTAGGTACCTAGTGAGTAAGAAGTCCTTCCTCACTAGGTGCCAGACATGAAAAGTTTTATTAAGAAGTAATGCACTTTGGTTTTGGAAATTAATGCCTGTTTTGCAAAGGTGCAAACTAATTTATCTTTGTAAATGTCTGCAGTTTTCAACAATTGTTTTTCCAGTCTGGACACATTAAACAGTGATAGACATAAATAAACAACTTTCATCAAGTGCCTACAATAGGAGACCATTCTAGTATGTCATTTGCATAGTAAGTCAACACATGCTACAAAAGGTGCCAAGAAAGAATTTAAATAAAACTTAATTACTTTATATAAAAACTCCAAAACAAGTAAATACACATTCTTCTGTGAGGAAGGTACACATAGCTAGGTTATGCCATCCAGTATGTCTGTGGCATTGCTTACAGGAGAAATTCGTAGCCATTTGCTCACTGCATTAGACCATTTCTCCCTGTGGATTACAACATTGGGGTGAGAAATTGGTAATAGTATCCACTACAGTCAAACACCATTGACGCTGCACCAGACTGAGACATGCTGCTGGGTCTCAGCTCATGCAGTCTTACTGGGAGTTCACCCTGCTTTAGGGAAGGACTCCACATTCTACGAACTTGTCTTCACACTCTTACTGGAACTGTCTGTTATGGTTGGGATTTTCTAAAGGCACATCCCAAGAGTTTTAGCATTCAACCTGCTTGCAAAGTTGCAGCATTTGGTCAGTGTGATACTTGTTAGAACTTGTCAATCAATCCTGAAAATCTGAGCAGAAGATGACTTGTCAGTTTTACCCATTGAGTTCTTGGTTGTACGTTTATCACATCTAAGACTTACCTGATAAAACCTAAGCAAGTTATGCATCAACTCTTTTTGTTTATGTTTTTATAAAAAGTTTATAAGAGCAAGGATCATATCCTGTCTCTCTGTGTGACAACACACAGCAAATTCTTTACTTCATAAAATGAGCTAGGGAGAAGTCATGTTTACAGCAGCCTAAGTAGTATTCTGCGGCTGCTGGAAATTCTAAATTCTTTCAGTATAGGATAACTAATACCATGTGGCAGGATTATACTCCACACTGGACAAGCTGAGCAACTGATGGCTGCAAGACCTTCATTGGAAAGACAGATCTTACAATGCCCTGTGAAGCAGCCTGACTCTAATTTTACAGCATTAATGACTATTTTATCATCACTTGTTCTCAGTGAAAGAGGAAAGAATCAGTTCCAATCAATTTAAAGGAAAAAAAAAAGGAAAATAACATAATACTGTTTAAAAATAGTACTTGAGTTAATTAACACCATTCATAAATTCAAGTCTGAAAAAATAGCTACTATTCAACAGCACATCCACTTATGTTGCATTTCTGCAGGTACTACCTTGAAAAATAACGTGCTCTTTTTCTACTTTTCCTGAAGCTCTGAGAAGAAATTATAGCTACAATGGATATATTACCTCATATGCTTTCCGCTTCATTTCCTTGCATAATGCATCGCATTCCAGTGAAACTTGGCCTTCTTGTATCTTGCTGCACTGTACTTCCTGTTAAGTATAATTTGTCTTTTATAATCATTTCCCTATATAAGATTTTAGATGTCAACTTCTTTATCAAAATAATAAAACTTTCTTATTTAGTAAAACATGGATTTTACATATAAAATAAAGCTAATGACTGAATGTTATTTGAAGCTGTAATTATGTATTAAATTGTCCTTTTTGATTGAATAAATCAATAGTCCAGTTTAATTTTTCTCCTTTTTACTCATTTGTTTGCCTTAGACAAGTAAGATAACCTTCTGAACCTCTGGCAGAAAGAGTTTGCATTCAGAGTCTCAGTAATTTCATATACATTATCTTAACTGGCTCAAATTACAGGACAAAGTCTGGTTATTGGGGGCTGGGAAATTAAGTAATTCTCACTCATGCTGTCTTCCCCTTCTAGTATTGAAGAAATTAAAAAAAACAACAAAGTGGTTATCTGTAAGCAGAGGCTGATCAATTTTAAGCACTTGTTCTGTGTATGTCATCTTTTCCCTGCTGAGCACCCCACCTGCAAAACTTCTGGATGCACAAGACATTTTGGAGAAGCTGAGGACTTTGGGGAACTGCAACATGCTGGAAGGCTCAGAAGTTAACTGGGTCCAGAAGAATAATTTAAACAGCTTTTAATTAAGACAGATCATGGAGTTTTTTCATTAAGACATTATTATTTGTCAAGACTCCACATCAATTTCTGTTGTTCCCCTCATAGTAAATTTGTTATATTACTTTGTCCTTATCTTTGTTAGAAGCTAAGGATGTTGATGCCTATACTTGCTTTTAGGTTTGCAGGGAACCTTAATTAATTACATTAGATCGGGTTTCACAACATCTATGCTAATTCCAACTTCTGTAAATTTCCCCAATATGATCATAAAAATGTAATTTTTATTCTCAAATCAGTCCAGGTCATCTGAGTATTCTTCCCACAAAACTACAAAAATTTAAGTGTGCATGAAGATAAAGAGCTATTGTAAGTCAGGCAGCTAACATATTTTACAACTAACAAGATTTTATATTCTCCAGTGAATCTTCTGATATAGCAGCCCAGATCTTCCTCTGATGTGAATTGTTACAGCTCTGCTATAGCAACTGGCCCTATTCCATCTGCAGCATCCACATAATCCATCCATACAAGCCCAGGAACATGGAAAGAATTCATACATCCTTCAAAAACTGCGACTTATAAAGTTACCTTTTTCAGTCTCTTACAGAGACATCGGAGTTTAACCTTCTGGCTGCAGTTAAGAGGACAGCTACCTGAATGGCAAATCTCTTTACACCGATGACCACAGGGCAACTGTAAAGAACAAAACACAAATAAAACTCACACATCAATAAACCATTGTAAAATTACCAAGAATCTATGAATTGGTTTTATTTCAGACATAGCATTTTCACAGAAAACTCATTCAGGTAATCAGTCTATTAACTTGTGAAATAATTGGTTTTTCTTTTCTTTTTTGGGGGGAGGAGATGTTTGCTTCTTATTTACTGATTTTCAGTTCCTGTAGGATGATTTCTCTTTTATTGGCACAACTTGATTAGAAGACAATTTCTCCTTTCACATGTTTCAAGAACAGTCATTTCCACAGTAATGTATACAACAACCACCCTAGCTATCTTTGTGCTGGGGAATACAAATGGGTAAGGTGAAAAACCCCTGGAAACTGAAATTAAGTGTACTGTAGATTAGCTACTTGTAGATTAGACAGAGTAATAAAGAAAGAGGAAAGAATCAGAAGCAAAAATACCACAGAAGAAATCTTGTATGCAAGCATCATCTGAACTATGCAAAAGTCAAATAAAGGTCACAAAAATTCTTATCATGTCCAAAATAAGTTCACAAAATCCTAAATTTCTGCATTTGGCAGATTAACCCATTTCTGCCATCTGAAAGATAAAGACTTTTTTTTACTGCTAGTGCAATTTTTAACTTACCAAGAAAATATTATCATTCATTCATTATCATTTCATATCATTCATGTGTAAGAATTGAGTTACTAATTTAAGTATGCTGACTGATAAGAATGTAGCAGTGCTCCCAGCATTATATTAGATGAAGTATATCAAGGAAGTAAAAATATATTTTTCATTGTTAAGAACTTGACTAAAAATATCCCTTGCTGCACATGCCCATAAGAAATCTTCACAATAACAGTTTTTAATTTCCAATTACATAACCCAATACTGTTAATAACTGAAGGTGGAATCTCACAGAAGACATCTAAGCAATTTACTTACAGAGCTTTAAATCCCTCAACTACTTAAAATAGCATTAGACAGTGTTCTTTATTAAAAGTGAAATTTCACCTCTTCACTGTCACCAAGGGATTAACACAAACTGGAAAATGCTCTAAGACATACAATTCTGAGATACATTTTTCACATTTATTAAAAATTCAAAATGTATACATACTACATCACTTCATCCACAAGAATGAGAATAGTAAGTAAGTATCAAACACAGGTGGGTACACTTTGATTAGTAAATCTGGATTCTCAGAAGTCCATTGGAACTGGCACAACATCTGAGCTAGTATCATGAAACATATACCTAAAGAGAATGTGAATCTTTCCAACTAAAATTATGGAACACACATACATGTCTTCATGTCCATGACAGTCACAAGCCATTACAGATACTTCGTGGTTTTGGCTCAGTTTTTCAGTTATTGTTTCAGCACATTTCATACAGGACTAGAAGGAACCTTTAAGTCACCATGTTCAGTCCTGAAATCCAGTCCTCCTACAGGCCCATACCTCCTATATCCTTCCAGGACTGGATGAAAGCTAACCGTGGAAACAGTCCCTCATTCTGACCCGATTCTACTGTTTTACTAAGGAGAGTGCTCCAGGAGCTCACTACAAGATGCAAGAGCTTTTTTTGAGTTTCCTACATTTGTTCTAGCTAGTCTAAGCCACACTTCTTATCCTCATATTGAAGTATTTCTGTCTTTTCTTAAAAGGCTGTTTATTACCATAATATTATTCCCTTAATTGAATTTCAACCATGTTATACAAATGTTTCTTGAACACATAGCCAGAATTGCATATTTCAAATTGCATAATATTTCAAATGACATCTCAGCAGGAAGGACTTTGAACAATGCCTTAATTGCAACTCATTCTTAGTAGAGTACCTTCCCCAAAACATCTTCAGCTCTCATTGCATTTCTCTCCAGCTAACCACGCTGTGAAAATAAGAATATCTGCTGTTTCCTGGGAGCTTATTATTAGCATCATATGTATGGTCTTACTGGGGTTTTTTTCCTGTATTTAATAACATGGCCCCAATACATGTGTTCTACAGATGCACTTGCTCAATTCTCATACACTGACAACACCCCACAACATATCAGAAAATGACAATGTTTTTGGAGCCAATGTCATTACTGAAAACAATGCAAAGTCAAGTGTCAGTCAACTCCTTGGGAAATCTTCCTTATTGTTAATATTGCTTGCTCCAACATTTACTTTAGTTTTGTTGTTGTTTTGGGGGAGGAAGTCGGGTGGTTTCTTTAAAAGATAATCAAATACAGTTGTTTGCGTTAGCCACCTTCACGCTTGTATTAACCCTCTCCTGTATCTGAACTAGATATTCACTAAGTAGCATTGACTCACTCACTCTGCTGACGCCTTATGCAGCAGATCTCATCTATTCATTTTAACTGGAGGGAAAAATACATAAATTGGTCACCTTATCAAAGAAGGAATTTAGTTTTTTTCAGGCACAACTGATCATCAGCAAATATTTTTCCCTGAAATAAAAGAATTATTTTGCCTCATTTTGAAAATACGAGGGGAGAAGCTTGTCTAAGCCTTGTATGCTACCAAGGTCAGGCTACCACCCAGAACATGGAGTCTAATGGCTGAGTCTCCTCACAAGTGACCACAATCTCTGCAAAACCACTTTGCTACTGCATGAACACTGTGCAGTAGGAGGGCCCGTCTCCTGGCTCCCTACACAAGAGCATCATACACAGTAACTCCATCTAGTCTCACCTGCAAGTCACCTCATGCTGGCCAGAACAAGCCATGGCTAGAACTGTTACTTCCAGCTTACTCTTCCATAGTAATTAGGCACATTTTCATTAATTGCCTCAAAGCCCAAACAGTCATGTCCTAACTGACATGTCAGAGCTGCAAATTCAAGTCAGTAACCCTCACCTCGACCTCTAAGTGCTACTGCAATGAAATTCATAGACACCATTAGACCAAAATATTTATAGCACAGGAGTATGTTTAATCCAATACTGAAAAGCAAATGGACACAGTTAGTTACCCTGACAGCTTTTTTCTTGTCCTGTATCTCTGTGCAGGGAACTTTCTTCTTACTCCCTTCACTGCAAAACCAACACTAAAAAGAATACCAAGAGAAGCTGTGAAATAAGTGGCAAAACAACATTTCCGCATGACCTCAGAAAACAAAAGCAATCATTCTGCTACTTCTGCTGGATAAAAAATGTAATGGGAAAGGTTTTTTTTGTTTTGCTTCTTTTTAAGTGTCCATGCTGAACTACTTGTTGCTAAAACAGAAAGTGTGTGCCCCCTTTACATCCTTTTCTACTGTACAAGATCCCTTGTCAATAGCTTCTGGACTAAAGCCCAAATTGAACAGGCTTTATGTTTGAGATGGCAAGGCCATTAAAAGAATGGATTTAATCCACAGCTCTGAAAAAAACATGTCCCACAGATACTTTTCCCATATGCAATGCATTTAAATCTTAACATTATACCTGATGATGATAAACTCCATCAACACTTATGGAGACTTAAGTGAATTCCAACAGAAGGTAATAACCTGTTAATACACATCTGATAATAAAGAAAATACCCTGGTACTAAAGAAAATAGCACTTTTGAGCAGCGATTCCAAAAGCTAAGTACAAAAGAGAATTTTACCACTTCCAAAAACAAAATTAAATTTTTGTAATTCACATACATTTGCAGTGTGTGTTTACAGAATTAAATATTATTTCCAGAATGCTTAATTAATTTAATGTATTAAAAAACCAAAAACATATGCATACGTTTAATATTTATAGAATCACAGAACTGTTAAGGTTGCAAAAGACTTTTAAGATCACTGGGTCCCTTAACCTGACACTACCAAGTTAACCACTAAACCATGTCCCCAAGTGCCACATGCACACATTTTTGTGAACACTTCCAAGGACGGTGACTCTACCATTTTCCATTTCCCTGGGCACCCTAATACAATGCTTGACCACCTGTGAAGACATTTTTCCTGATATCCAATCTAAACCTACACTGGCACAACTCGAGGCCATTTCCTCTTCTATTGTCATTTGTGTGAAAAGAGACCAATCCCCACCTCTCTACAAACTCCTTTCACACAGTTGTAGAGAGTGATCAGGTCCCTCCTGAGCTTCCTTTTCTCCCAGCTAAACACCCCCAGCTCCCACAGACACTCTTCAAAGGACTTGTGCTTCAGACCCTTCACCAGCAATGTCACCCTTCTCTGGACACACTCCAGCACCTCAATGTCTTTCTCGTAGTGAGGGGCCCAAAACTGAACACAGGATTCAGGGTGTGGCCTCAGCAGCGCTGAGTACAGGGGGAAAAATTACATTGTCCCTATTGCACTATCATGTTAAATTTTATTTATCATAATGGGATCCCATACTTCACATCAAGACAAAAGCACAGTGCACAGTAAAATTACAAAGTATGGCTGTTTTGTCAAAAAATACTAACTACATGGAATAAAGTGTTCAAGATTCACAAATACAGACAGGAAAACATAATGAAAACTGGTAAGACTTAAAATTTTTATGTAAGAATTGTCTCAAAACATCTGTGAGCATGATCATAAGAATTTAATCACCCTGATTAAGAAAAAAAAAAAAAGTTAAATTTCCTTCAACAGGATATCTTGTTATTATTACCAAACAAGAGAATTAACTTTTTAATTAAAATATCTCATATATAACAGCTGTGGCAGCATTAAAGACACTGCTTCTCCCTAAAGCAGAAAGGAAATGTGAGCTGTACTATGTAATGCTGTAAGTCACTCTTTTAGTTTTACACTGCCATAGCCAAAAGAAAAGCATAAACCTTCAAGTTTTTCAAGTTTCTGTATTATTTTTTCGAAGGCCCAGACAATATAACTGGTTTTCTTTATCCTCAAATGTACCATGGCAACTATAAGAGAAATAGGGTAGCATACTGTCTACTGCAATTTCCATTAACCAAAAACATCTCAAAACAACAACTGCAGTAAAATACTGCATTCTACTGAACCTAACTTGCACTATGGTAAGCTAGGAGTGATAGTGCACACTGATTCACAGCAATCATAAACTTCATTGAGCTCTGCGAATGACTCGATATCAGCTTCTGACATTGAATAAGAAAATTCTCATGAAACGCTAATTTGAAATTTACTTGAGGCTTCCAGAATTACACACAAAACCACTTCCAAACTAGTTTTGGGCACACATTTTAGATTTGCAATCTTTAAATGCTCTAAATTCAGTAGTCTTATCCATCTTATCTCTGGCCAAGTTGTTTGTAAGTTCTTGTCTCATGACACAAACACAAACAGCAAAATGGGCTTGGCCTATATTTGCTGGGGAGAAGTGGTGGTGGGAGTGGCAGGGTGATGTCTGTTAAGGCTGCTCCTTCAAATTGTGTTTATCAATGACTCCTTTAAAAGAGAACTATCAGTATAATTTGTATTATGATACTGCTAGCTAATTTTCTCAAAGCTGCAGAGATATGTTTTGTTTATAAAACAGAAACAGACAAAACATCCCTAGAACTGTTCAGTATTCAGAGAAATGGGAACAGATTTTTTAGACAAAAAAAATGGTAAAAACCCCATACAGTACATGAGTTACCAAAGAAGAATCTGAAGAAAGTAGGATGAACTGTAACACAAAGATATGAACTACCTGAAGCATGAAGGTACTAATAACTTCTATATTTCAGGAACAACAGCAAGAGCTAGAGCTACCATCACAAGAAAGGAAGAACATGCATTTTTACATCATTGGTTACACTAGAACAATTCTCTGGATAGCAGAAGCTGCAAAAAACCTTATTTTCCAAAGCATTTATAGGAGTAAGAATTTTAGAGCTAAGTTAAAACTTTATAAAACTAATGTAAATTCTGTTGTCATACTCTTTTATTTCACACCCCACCAAATTAAGTAAAAAAGACATCCTCTGTGGAACAGGGCAATTCTGAACTGCAAGCTAGAGTTTGGGATGACTGCTAGGTGGATTTTAAATCCCAGACTAAGTCTGGGGAGTATGTTCAGAAATATCACAATAGTTACATTAATTAAAGTCAAAGACGAGCTGTGGGGAAAAAAAATTCTTTGAAGAGAAGCTGAAGTACAGAACATATAGTTCATGATACGAGGCTATAAGCACTCTTGAAAATATAGAGAAAGAAGTCTTGGAGCAAATAAAACCAAAGTAACAGAGAGGGACATGAAAGGACAAAATTAAGACATAAATGGACAATTAAATAATATCCCAAAGTGTTCCCCCACCAGGAAGAGAGCTTTCAGACATCCAGATGAGAAAATTGTGACAGGCACATTCACTTACAGAAAAAAAATCCACCAGATAGGCATCTACAAGGGCAAAAAGCAGAAGAGACAAGCATGTACAGAGCACAGCCTTCCTGTTGGGGTTAACACAATCTTGTCTGAAAAGCAGAGGAACAGACACTGTTGGGAAAGCAGCAGGAATCTTGTAAATTTTTGCATTTACTCAAAATAAAAAAAAAAGTTTTCTAATAAAGATAAGGATTCATATTTGAAGTTTCTGACACTGGATGATAATAAAATTCCTGCTTTTCCACTTCCCACTTTTTCTAACCCTCCAGAAATGGAGTAAAGAAAGAGCTGTCACTCTCAGCACAGTTAATTACAACTAAGAAACAAACATAAAATAGTAAGTAATGCAAGAATTTCTGGAAGCACACAAGCAGCACACAACCACAGCATTGGGAGGGACAAGGACAAAGTCCTTTGGCCCACCCCACACATCTAGTTGTGGGTAACACTGCTGTAAGAGAAATCCTGAAACATGTCCAAGCTGCTGCTGCTGAAAATTTGGTAGCTTCTCCAACCAGTTCCTGCCCTGTTCCACAAACTATTACTAAAACGTAGTATTCAACAGGAATCTTCTTTACTGATGCTATTGGCTCATAGTCTAAGCATCATGTAGTAAGGATATTATTCTTCTCTTCTTCACAGCAAACCTTTAGATGTACCCAGATACAGCAGAGAGACTAACTGGCTTGTCTTCTATTTTACACTACTTAACATATATTTCACTAGCACACCAGGGCATCATTAGCTCATCTCAGTTATTAAGTATAAAATCCCTTATCCCCCGAATTGCTGCACATTCTAAACCTGCACTTAGATGAGAACAGCAAGCACAATTCCCAGCATTTTTCCTAATCAAACAGCATCCTATTATTTAGGAGATATAAATTGATGATCAGTTTTTAAACCATGTGAGAGGACATACTCTTCCACATTCAACCTCATCTGCACGCTTAAACATTCAAGCCATTAGTGCCTTGGAGACAAACCTCTGTTACTTTAGTATAACCCTCCTAGCTGACAGCAATACATTAACACGTCCTTCAAGTACAAGTCACTAACCACCTTCACATCTATCATTTAACATACTCATTTAGACTAAGCTTCTCTAGTTTGCTTGGCCTATATTCACAAAATTCCACATAGCCATCAACACAAGTATTTCTTTGTTAATATGGCTTACCTCTTTTGGACACTGATTTTTGCAGGAAATAAGAAGCTCTTTTTCTTTTAAATCAGCACATGTTAGTTTTCTGTAAAAGGAAAGATGTATTTGTGTTAAAAAAAAAATCCTATTTAAAAGCAACAAAAGTCAACACAAATAGGGCTGTATTTTCAGTATATTTTGCTGTAAAGAAAAGCGGACTCATTTGTCCACATCCTGTGCAACTAATATAAACTGCCCTATTTTACAGACAAACCCACATAAACTTAGAGGACTTGAGATACTTTAAAGGAAATCAACAAAGAAAAACATACTTGCATATGATGAATGTTTTCAGAACAATCCCCAAGTTCCATCTTATATTTTGTAAAGTCTAGCTTACCCTCTATCCACACACACACAAATGATTAAGAAGGTGTACAAATGGTTACTAAGCAGTTTTTCCAATTAAAACAGCTAGAAATTGAAGGGCATGAACTGCAAAGACAAAGACCTTTTACACTAACTACATTAATTCTAATACTTGTATAAAATTCTTTACATACTCTAAAAGAAGTATATACAGAACAAATGTTATGTAGATGACTATATATTTGCATAATTCAAAGGATTATCTGTATTATAAAAACAATTTCTGTTCACGAGACTCCATGCATTTATAGCAATTTCAGCAGCAATACCAAATAAAATACTTGCAAAATTTAACTAGAAAAAACATTATCTTAGAAATTATAATCAAGAGAAATTTTATAAATTGCCCTAAGAGTAGCTCCCATCCCCAGACATTTCAAATTATTTCCAGTTAATAGCATTCAAATGAAAAGCTGTCAGCTGTGTTCTGACACTTACAAGCATTCAATATACAGCACTGATAGTTTGCAGTGACACTTTATTTTAAGCATCTGGAGACATGATGGGCAATCCCCAGGATGACAGGGCAAAACACATCGGTGAGGACAGCCAGCTGGCCGAGGCTTGGTGCACTGCTCTTCACACTGTGAACATTCTGGACCCGCCTAACAAAATAAAAACAAAGTACTAAAGAAAGTGCCAAATATTTGTTTTGTGAGGTGTCATTAATGACTTTTTATATACAAGAAAGAGTTGGAGTTTTCCCCAAACATAGTTTTTGCTATGGGAATCAAGCTATTCAGTAAGGTATTTCACAAGCAAGAGTAATTATTAAAATATGTTTTTTAGGAGAAAACCAGAAATGCCAGTGTTTGTCAGACAAAGAGAATCCTATTTTCCATCCTGGGCATAAAAGAACCTCCTTAATATTAGTGCTTTGGAAAATGACCACAACCCCTGTTAATTCTCTAAAGAAAATTGTTAGAAAAAGAAGTCATTTTATATTCAAAAGTAACTTATCCCACTCACCATGTTACTGTGTAATGCTTGAGTCATTACTTACTACTCTCTAATACAGGGGTGGAGAGATTGGCTTGCTTGATTTTAAGAAGCAAACTTTAAGTCATTCCATTTCCATACACATATGATATTCTGTATAGTCTTCCAAAAAGGATTATTAACTTGGGTACATCCTAGGAGCTGCCTAAGGTGTTGCTTCTACTCCACAGACTCCACAAGTCGATCAGAGCTGTGATGTCACTCTCACTCCAGCTGATACAATCATTGGCACAAAGTGATGAACATCACAGCACAGTAAATAAAGCTTCACTCATATTCTTAACAACACTTTCAGAACCCCAGTCTGCAATCAAATACATCCAGGTAGTCTGACATGATTTATCAACTGAACCTACACAGCATAATATTTAAGGCCCACTATCACATTCAAATGTTCAGTTTCCAAGAAGTCAGCCAAAGGAAAGCCAATTTATCCAAGCATGAAGCTACACAAAGCTTCCCCAATAGGACTATTCCACACCAATGTTTCACTTTATGCTGTTCAAAATAAGAGCATAAGAATTTTCAGTTTTTAATAGTTTTTTCCCAGTCCTCTTTCCTTCTGCTTCTATAGCTGAACAATTCTTGCTGAAGTTTAAAAAGAAACCTTTGTACGATGATTGTTTACAAAACTTAACTCACAAAAATTCAAATCTAAGAAAAACAACAGCAACCAAAACCATTTAGAAAACTGTCATATAACATTTAATGGTAGGTAAAAGCAAGCAGCTGGCCTTTCTGCAACATTTTTCTAACACAACATGCAGAACAAACTGAAATTCCAGACAGAAAAATCACTATTCAGACATATAAGCCAGAAATTTAATCAGCCCTGACTACATTTAGTCTACCAAAACAACAGAACAAAAGCTCTAAAGGTCAACACCAACTTGAGTTTGTAAGAATTGAAGAAAATTGAGAAATGAGAATTACCCATACTTTGCGGGTACATAGACTCCCATTTTTCTGAGAATGTATTGCCTCATTCAAAACGGAGCTAGGAACAGTCCTGACTCATTCACATTTTAATTGGTTTAACTGAAGCAGCAGGCAGGCAGCCTCTTATAGTCATAACTGGGGATGCTCAATTGTCACTCTCACTATTTACTGCAGTCACTCTATTGCTGCAAGTTACTGTTCCACCAGTTGCACTAACAGCCCATACTCCTCAGGCAAAATTTCCACAATCACAAATAGATTCATGTGTTAGCTATAATATAGACATTAGATGACAACACCACCACTTCCAGGACAGGAATCCACAGGGATATTATGCTATTTAAGTTAAATATAACAGTTAGTTAAAATATAACATTTCTGCTTTGTACCCAACTGAATGCTTCTGTGTTTTCTAAAAGCCCAGACTGCCCATGTTACAACTTTTTCTAAAGTAGTGCTTAAAAAAAACTTGAGAAGCTGTTTTCCTTCAAATCATGACTCTCTCAAACCACAAAACATATATACGTGGCTTAAGCTGCTCATAACTTGAACAATTTTAAGATTTATCCTTTTGTTTCATGTTATCTTCAGCAGTTAACACCTACAACTTCTTAACTGCATAAATGACAGTTTCTAATAGACACTGATAAACATGATAATAACATCCTGATACTTTGAAAAGCCTGCAGCAATTCTGCAGCATTTCCAGTGCTCTCCTAAAGGTCTCCCAGCCTCCTTAACCCATTTAAGCTCTCCTAAGTAAATAGTTTCCCCAGTAGATTGCAAGTGCATTTGTATACAGGGATTATCAGTAGTTCCCTTGATCTTGACAGTTGCAAAAAGTAACTTTATAAGACTTCCCAAGGGTGTTAAATAAGGTTCTGATGAAATCAAAGTTACAGAATTTGAAAAAAATGTAGCATTGTCTCAGATTTATAGTCTAAGGAAATATAGTTTAGCTAACTGTCACAGCATCAATGAGAACAGCACACATGCAAGTCTCCCACTGGGATCTGGAATAGATCTGTATCTTCCAGCTGCAAATTCTTTATTTTCCAAGTAAAACTGAAGACAATGCATAGCCATAAAAAATACACAAAAACAAAAGCAAAAAAGAAATTAACCTACCTTCTTTCCATCTGCATTACTGTTCAATTTAGTAACATGATGACATTCTTTCATACAGGTATGATTCTGACAATCAAGAAGCCGCCCACAAAATCTCTTACATGAGTAGGGACGTGCAGAGTGACAAGGTAACGGACTAACCTAAAAGTTAAACATAAATAAATAAATATAGCTATGCAGGTGGGATATATATACAGACACGGCACATATGTAGTGTGTGAGATATATATATTTACACACACACACACAGAATTATTACAGAGAAGTTCTGTTTCTCCAGTATCTTTGTAAAAGAAAAAGTACTAGTGAAATTCTATTTTGATTTTTTTTTTAAGTATCATTTGGGTTCCTGTCCGCATAACAGCGTAACCACACAAATTTGTTTTACACTGATAAGAGGAAGAAAAGCACACTTCATTAAACAAGCTAACTTTTGCAGCACAGTTTCCTCTTTTTTTTGAAAGACTATTATACGCTCAAATCTTTTAGTGTCATTTGTTTAGTCTTTCTGAATTACATTCATACCTTCCATTAAAGGTTCCTAAGGTGCTTTACCATTATTGCAGAAGACAGTTCCAGATTGCTTTCACAAGGCTAATTGTGTTACGGTCACCATAAACCCAAAATATTTTACAGTTTGAAAAACAGAGAACAACCTGCAAGCCAGAAATTCTAAAAAGCAAATACTAACTACAACAAATATAACTCCCAGGAGAGGTAAGGAGAAAAAGAAATGGCTCCACAACCGGATTAAGATTTTAATGTCATGATACATTTTTACTTTCTAATTTGAGGTTAACACTCCTGTTAACAGAACTCTGCAGTAACACTCTTCAGAGCATCTACTTAGAAGCCATAACTCTTCATTGGTACCAAAACCCAATGTAAACTCCTAACTAGGTTATTTGCCTGAAGTTGAATAGTACAAGACCCTTCCATGAAAGGATTAGAGGAAACTCACTTTTAGCATTTTTCAACCATTATATAATACTCATATGAAAAAAAAAATTAGTTTTCTGTGATGCTGTCAAAAAAATTGGGTTTTTTTCTTAACTTCATGATCACTTCGCAGAGAAAAACAAACTATTTGTGATGTTATTACACAAGAGGCTAATGTGACATAACTTGCTTTGACTAGACTGAGGGTGTGATTTTATGTTGGAACTGTACTTGACTGAACAGCTTTGCAGGGTACCCCTTCCTTTTCTCTCTTCAAACTCTACAGTCCTCACTGCATACTCCCACCCCTCTCAACAAGTCCTACCACACATCTCTCTTTACAGCAAGATGATTCAAATAATCAAAATGGAAGAAAAGGAATCAATAGAAAAAACTTTGTCTTTTGCCAGTGGCTTGGCCATATGAACAGGTGAACACTGGAACTGAAAAGAGAGAAGAGATGGCCCCACAGGGCAGAGTGAGGGACAGCCTCCCTTCAGCAATGTCCATGTTGCTCTCCCTCAATCATACAAAGTACAATTTAAATCCACTTGCCTGACTCACCAAGTCTGAACAGAAGCCTGCATGGCAGGCTGAACATCAAGCACAGCATACACAGGAGAAAGCCTTGAGGCTATCGCATCCAAACACTTTCACATTCCTTTGTCAGAGCTGAAGCTAATGCTGGCTAAAGCATTGATACAACAACCACATCAAGTAGTCTGAACTCCTGGTTCCTATTGCCTGTTGCAAACAACCTACTCTGTCTCTAATGGATGTTTCTGGTGACCAAAGGAGGAAAATCCAGCAAGCAGCAGGCCTAATAAAAAGAGGGTCTGAAGCAGAGAATAGTACTATACCCAGAATGCACACACCAATTACCAAAGCTTTTAATGTTCCTAATATCCTACCCCTTCACATCCTCCTCCATCTCCCTCCTCAGAGCACAACATCCTTCCAGTAGCAATGTAAGCAAAGGATGTTGAAAGGTAAAGAATGAAAGAAAAGATGTATTAAACATTACAACTTGCCCACTTCTCTACCTTTCCTTGCTCACCCATTGCCACTCAGGTTTTTATAACTACTGGTTCTGCTGTGGCTCAGGCAGTGACAGCAGATCAGGGCAATAGTAGCCATTAGCTCTAGGGCTGCACTATTCCATAATGCTGATGAGACTTTTTTTAACCAGGAGTTGTCTTCCACCAGAGAAAGACACAACCACTAGCTCCAGTTAGAGCCAAGCACAAGAAGTGGAGCATCACTTCCAGTAGCATCCCTCAAGAACACAGATGAGAGGCACTGTTAAACAAAGGCAGGGGCAACAACGGCAGCTTTCAGATGGCTGAGTGGAGGGAACATCCCAGCCCTCTGGCTGCATCCAGCATAGCTTCAGCTTGAGCTCAGTAAGATACAACAGTCTTCTGGAATCAACTAACACTGTAGCCAAAAATGGGAAATTTTCAATTAATTTAAATCTACATTATATTTTTTTTCTCCCTTTTTCTGTTGTGGATCTAAGTAGTAAATCCAAAGGACAAAATAAAGATTTACTTCCTACAGTTGGAATGCATTTCTGAAATGGCTAAATGGGGCTGAACTCTTACTACAAAGACAAACATCAAAGTAGCCACAAACTCCAGGAGGCTGATGAGCTGACGAATGAAGAAGGCAGATGAGAAACGTAAGTATTTTATGAAAGCTAAATGGGAGAAAAAAAAAAGAAAATAAAAAGGCATCATTTTCAGACTACACGTCTTCCACAGGTCAAGGAAAGGAGGGAAAGGAAAAAAACACATGACAACTTTCAGAAGCTTTCCAGGAAATCTCCCAAATTAATAAAAGCAATTAACAGATACATCAATTAGAATATGAAAACAAAAATCAACAGGGCAAGGAAAATTTATAAACTTCTATAAGGTGTTTAGCCATAAAGATGAATCTCATCAAGTTTTACATAAAATTTTACCTAGAGGCAGAGTAATGGTCTTCCTCCTATGAACGAACCAGAACTAAAAACCACTCAGAATAATAAAACATAGCATTAAATTCCTCCCAAAAGAAAAAAAACAAATCCACCCAAGAAGAAATAGAGTTCAATGATATGTCCAGGAACAGAAAGCCTGATATTACAGGATATTTACAATACTCATCAAGGAAGCAAAACCAGAGCATTTTCCTTCCTCTAGAACATTTAATGAAATGAAGCAACTACAAGAAAACTATATACAGCAGATAAATTTATATCATAGCCAGTAAAGATTTCCTTCTTTGTCCTCATTTACCTTGTATCAGCTTTTCTTAATGTTTCCTATAAAAAGAGATTTAGAATAACTTGATTTTAAAAGATTTTAAAAGAGCATATGTGTACTACTGCACTGAAATTCCAATGTATATAAGTTTAAAAAAAAGGTAGAACATCAGGATTTCTTTTTTTTGGGATAGCACTAGCTGTTGATAGGTGATTTTTCTGACACACAACCTAAAACAAAATTGAGAGCTACTTTTAAGAACCTACAAATGGAAGAATGATGACTTATTTATTTTTCTAAATATATGTAAAATTACTTAAGAGAAGGCTGTAGACCTCAGCTAAAAGGCTGTAGACCTCAGCTTCTTTTCACTTAAACATCATGCAGAATCATACTTCCACTAAGCACAGATTTTATACAATTACATGATCTGAAAAGTAGTTTTAAGTCTGTTGTTTCAAGTGATAAATTGCTTGTTCTAAATGCCAGAACATATAAGAGCTCAAACTAAATCAATCCCTTAAAAGTACTTCCTAAACTAAATACCAAAGTGAAATTAAAAAAAGAAACAAACCCACACACAACCCCCCCAACAAACAACCAACTCCAATTACTACACAAATTAAAACTACTGTCCAAATATTAAGAAATTAGACAGTAGATTTGCTTGTTATACAAGTCCTAAGGTGTTTGCTTTTATTCTCTATTCTATACATTGTCAGCAGGCATCCTGATAAAATACAAGAAGACTTTATAACTTGCTTCATTCCTGGTTTCTTTCTTTTTTGTATCTCTTCCATTATAGGAGGTACAACAACAGCCCAACATAAGTAGCAATAGTGACATAGTACAGCAATAAGGACCTACTCACAGCAAAACTTTGCTTGAGAAAATTGCTACTTTTGTCACTTATGAACAGTTCCCATTTCCCAGTGAAAATTCCCTCAGGGGCTGGAAACTTCTACTGGAGGGAAGCATTCATAAATTCATATGTTAACAAAAGTAAATTAATTTGAGCTGAGATTATTTGTTAAGAATCAATGTAGCTGTAAACTGAACAGACATTACATGTTATTTTTTTTTCTTTCCAGAGATCTCAGAACAACACAAAAATGTACAATGAGCACAAAATCCACTGCAAATAAAATACAATTCCCACCCACATTAATGAATCTTTTTTTTCCTTGAGTTCCATCAAAATCTCAAAGATTAGGGACTGATGCACTTCAGCAGGAAGGCAGTACCACCCTCTGCTGGAGAGAAGTAACATTTCATCTAGAGTAGCATGTAGCATCAAAAATTCTAAATAATTTAAGTCAGCTATTGACTCCTAGGGATTTGTCCTTATTTTCTACACAAATCCATAAGGAAAACATGACCCAAAGCCAGTGAATGATTTTGCTAAGACTAGTATGCTACAGAAAATGAAATATTTTTTAAATTATTCTAAAACAAGTAGTAATAAATATGTAGTAATTGTTACTATTTTCTCTAGTAAGAGTACTGATACCATCCTTCTGCTATAAGGAAAGACAAATTTCACAACCATATACATCTGAACAGGACCAAATCCCTTTGTATTGTCTAGATCAAGTTACAGACTGGGTCTGTTGACCACAGCTTGTATTTTGTTTATACATAAATTTATTGAAGTTCGGGTGAGATTTGATATGTCCTATCAAAAATCACGTCACTGACTCAATAAAAAACTGGCTAATATGCATGTAAGTTTTACTGTGGAAAAACAAAACAAAGCCAATCTGTTTCAACAACAAACAGATATGCACAGTTGTTCTTTTCATCCATTTTCAGGGCACATTTTTCTTCGGCAACCGTCAAGCTGCAAAGCAGCTCTATGGAAAAGCTGCATTCACAGTCTGGATGGGTTAATGAATGCGCTGCCCAGACTGCCGCTACATGAACGTCGGTAACAACATTTGAAGATGTTGCCACAACATAATCAAGCCACCATTACAACACACACCAGGAGATTTTTACTAAAGGTCAAAGAAAAAAATAAAGAGGTATCTTCAATGGTTTTGTATTTAGTGTTTCCTAGAATTTTTTACTAGCTTAAAATCACTCTAGGTTTTTTTATAATCTTGTTAGTTAGAATTTGACAGTGAATTTATGACAGACATACTAGTAGACAAAGTCATAATAGCAATAGCTTTTCTAAAATTAGTTTAGCAATCATCTTTTAAAATCAAGAAAAACTACTTGACCTTAAATTTCCTAACTTTTAGAAAATACTGTGAATAATGATGACAGCTATTGAGCATCAATTAGATTCTCCTCTCATGAAAGCCAAAATAGACAGTGACTTCATTTAAAACTAGAGAAGGCTACACACCAAAAAGACAAGTTAGTAACTAACACTAAGGAAGTTTCCACGATACTGTCTGATTTCATCCATGTGTGCTTAGGTCCAAATTACATGCGAACTGTCCTGTACGACATTATGTTCCTTATCCTTTTAAAACATACACAGCAGTTCATAGAACTCAGGAGTGTGTGACAGAGAGAGAATATTAACTATAGAATGAGGGGGGCAAAAAAGCAGAAATATTTCATAAGACCACCACCGAAAAACATTTCAACACAATTTAAGCAACTGCAAGAAAACACAAATAGCTACATAAATCATGAGTTTAAACTTTTGTCCATGAATTCTACAAAGTCAAATAGCTATACATTCTTCAGAAAGGAACTAAAATACCTTCTGATATGCAAGCTGTTAAGGTACTTCACTGATCTTAAAATATGTATTAAAACAATCTACCATTTCTTTTTAATGCCTTTTGTTTTGAAGACTGACAAAATAAGATATTTGCCATATTTCACTTCATAAGGCAGTTTCCATAACTCACCTCATGCTGTCCAAGACACTCCCTGTTAAAGAAAAAAAATCAGAGATTTAGGAAATACATATTTGTTCAGAGAACTTAAAACAGTGACAGTGCTTTTCACACAAAAATTTGTGCAATCTATTTTTTAAACGTGCAAACTAAGAGAAAATCACCCAACTATACAGCTCAATGCCTCCTCTTTTTCCACAGTTGTTTGGATTACTGTGTTTTATAATTAAAATCTCAAAATTTGTTTCATGTGCAAATTAATTGTAGTTGTATATGAAATCAGTTCCTTTTTAGAAAGTAACCTGCTTTGGTTCCAAATATCATCTTCTTTGTCTCTACTAATACATTACAATGTATTTTCAGCTATTTCAGATATCTAGTCTACTCTTACGTTTAGTTTTCTCTCTCTTAGAATGGTTTAATGTTGCTAGGTAAGAAAACCTGTACTTGGATCAGAATTGTGAAGGTATTAAATGATGACTCATTCAAACACTGAAATCAATCTTTCACTCAAGTTATTTTGGAAAGTATCTTTTTCTTTTTACCTCTCATTTCATATCTGACATCCCCTTCATTTCTCTAGTAAAATCTTTTAAGGGGGAGAAATGAAATCACGAACATTCAAGCTAAAATATGTGTAAATCAGCTCCTAAAATTTTCGAAACGTATTTTAAAAAAAAACTATCCCTGATAACTTCCCTGACACAAAATAAAAGAGCTGCAGACGATGTTTAGGACAGCAAGCTACTTACTAACAAGAGCAATCAGCCACCTAATGTAAGAACCAGCAAATGCAACACAGGAGCCAGTTCTTCGCACAGCTCAACTACCTTAAATCCACAACAATCTTCCTATATCCAGCTAATGTGGCTTCTAGAACCTCTGCATTCCAGTGTAGCACACTTCTGCTCCACTGCAATGGTAAACTGCTCAACCAGACAGGTTGCCTTCTGCCATGTAACTAAATCTATAGATGAGGAATTGCTCATGGGAAACTTGCATTCAAGTTGAGCTGTAATGGTGTCAGATGAACTACCAGACGCATAAAAAACTAGGAGGATCACTGAGCTCAAATAGCAGTAGCTAGTTTTTGTATACTGCTTTGACAGCAGTTACATATGGAATTCTTCAACATGGGACCTATCTTGTTTAATTATTTTTCCCCAGTAACTTGGAAGAGACAAAATGCACCAGTTTTGCAGATAATGCTAAAGGACAGTACAATCAACACATTCAAGTGCAGAGGTACCATTCATCATCATAACAGGTTGAAGGTACAGCCTGAGAGGATTTTCATGAAATGCAGTAGACAAAGTCCTGCATCTAATGACTGACTAAATCCCAGCAATACTGAAGGCTACAGGCTGGGGATATGATAGTGGCAATTAGGGGAAGTTACCAAGGTGATGAAGCCGGGCTCCTTCCTGAGGTTCATAGCAGGGATGCAAAAGACAACAATCCGACTCTAAAACAAGGAAGGTTCTGAGTAGAATTGATGTACTCGAGCGGCTTTAAGGTAAGCTGGACAAAGCTAGAGAAAAATGCCCTGAATGCAGTGTTGATCTGCTTTAAGCAGGAGGCTGCACTAGATGAGCCGATCTCAAGGTAATTTCCAGCCTTAATCGTTCTGCGTAACTAGCAGAGCAAACAGAAATCTTCCTTTTAACTATTTACAGAAACAGATACTAAATATATTCCACAACAAATCTCTCAAAGATAACATGCTCATGCTCAAAGATATCAAATTATTAGGAAAAAAATCAGAAAGGACTGCAAAACCTCACTGATGAAGGATGGAATCTCTATTAACATCCATCCATACAGAAGAGCATTATTTAAACTATTCTCCATTACCACATTAGTGCAAATACCATTGCTCGAGCAATGACTCCAAAAGCGTTGCTAATAATCTAAGAAATTGTCAGGTCATTTGCTTTGTAGCAACACATGGTTTTTATTATTTTGTTTATTCAGGAACCTTCCCTCATATTATTAAAAAAAAAAAAAAGAACATTACAATTGCAAAGATCCATCAAGAGAGTTGGGATATTCTAGAATTAATATGATCTACTACTAACAAAACCTTTAGTTGCCCCAAGCACTATGAAATGAAATTATTCTTTCTCCAGTTAGAAAATTAAGTACAACTTTTTCAGTATGGTTTCCTTCTCACTTAGCAGACTTACCTTCTCTGGGGAGCAGTCTTCAGACTAACAGAGGTGATTTTGATGTTGAAATTCAGAGGAACAAGGAGATATACCTTCCATAATGCATGATGCTACACAATGACCTCTGCTGAATACCTACATGAGACAGCTACTACAGCTGGCTTACACCCAAACACTGAAACCAGATTGCTCATAACAATCTGACTTTTTCACCTTTTGTGAGTCTGGCTTTGAGTCCAAGTATCAGAAGTACTGAGTGGTCATAGCTTTGAACAAAAGTAAGACCTTTCATAGCACAATCCTATATTAAGTTCTAAACATATCTACATAGACAGTTAAACAGATCTTTTTATTATCTTCCTCCATCTAGTTCTCACTTCATAAAACAAAGGAGGGATGTTTAAAAACCAAAAAGATACTAACACCTGTGAAGTATGCAGAGTTAAAAACAGGAAGAGAACACAACACAAAAACAGACCGAAACTACCAGCATTTTATTTTACAAATAAATATTGAATTCTGGGTCCTCATTTCATAATGTAAACAGAAGTTTCATCAAATTGAAAAAAGGTGAAAAAAAGGCATCATCATGTCTTCCCTTATATCTTCAGCATCACCATAGAAAGAGTTGATTCAGCTCAACTCAAGGAGCAGAACCTTCAGGACAAGTCAAAAACAGAGAGGAAAGAAGCATATGGGATAAAAAGTGTCCACCTGTCATTCACTAGCATATAATAACCAAACAATTGAGAAACAAAATAGCAACTCATTATGCAGAATATTATGATCCCATAAACCAAACAAGATAGAAAATACACAGAAAATGTCATGTCACTGATGACTATCAAACTCCTCAGTCTTCATATTTGTCTTTGACAGGAGCACTACACACAACACGTATCAGAAAAACTTATCTTCACAAACATAATCAGTCCTTTCATACAGCGAGTACACACAACAAAAATGTCTATTACAGTGCTCCTAACTTAATGAGACTGGTGTTCACATAGGCTCTTCCTTTTCAGCTGCAAATATGGTTATTCCATGTCCACCTCTACAAAAGCATAAAATAAAAAATATCTTTCCATATAAAAACTCTTTAATTTGTTGGGGTTTTTTAATACTTACACTGGTATAGGAACCTTACACGGAGGGCATGGTAGTGCAGTCTGAATGAAGGCTGGCTCAGATGGCTGTTCCCAAGGCCCTGCAGACTGATGCTGAGAGCAAAAGACACTAGTTGAATACAAAACACAAATGGAACTATCTGCTTAACCATAAATAAACGTATCATCTAAAGAGTTTCCAGTTCTAACAAATTCACTTTCCAGTAACTAGCTTTTTACTAATGGAAATCTCCACACCCCCTGCAGACAAAAAATTACAGTTTCATCCTTAGCCTGGTTAGGGATAGGAAAATTAAGTCCTGTGGCTCGTAGTGCTAAAAATTAAGCACCAAGCCAAACGGAAAAGACCAGTGAAACAATTCTAAGCAGTTAATAAAGGTAAAAATATTTCAATTAGTAAGCTAGTTCAATTACCATCGTGTAGTGCATAACACGTGTCATGTTAAAAAATACCAAACAATTTCTGATTTCTAACTTGTGCAAAATTTGATGGTTTTTTAAATATCAGACTTAATTTTTTTGTTATTCTTATGTGAAAAGCAATTGCTTACAGCTGAAATTAAATGTTTTTAATACAACTCCAATAAAAATCTTTTAATTTTTTGAGCAATTCAATTATGTATTACAAAATTCTAGATTGCAACAAAGGAGCTAGAACCACTTAGCATCATGCTGAGTGGTACATGTACCTCTGTGCTCGATTAGGTATTTACTCTGAACTCCAAAAGCCTCAAAACATAAGATTCAGGTCAAACTGATGCTCATTGTTCCAAACACAAATAATACACCATTTTTCACTGTTTACTTACTAAGCCTGTTTGCTTCACAAGTGCTTCATCATGGCAGGAAACAGGGCACAAATGACCACAAGTTAAGGTTTTCTGGCAGGGCTGACGACACGGAGGACACCGCCCAAAGTGACAATAGTGTTTCTCCTGGGTAGAATGGTGACACGTAGGTGGCCGACTGAAGTAAAATCCAAGAATGAATCAATATGACAGCAAGAAATACGAAGTTACAGTCACTGGGCAAGTATGTTCAACATATAAAGAATTGAAATGACCAAGTTGTTGGTGATTTTCTAAAATTAGTTTACTTCTCACCTTCAGCAGGTGGTCATTACAATAAAATTAGAGAGGAATTCTAAATAAAATTAAAAATCAAAGTTGGGTTTACATATTCAAATGGTTGTTTCCATCCTAATTCTACTCTGCACTATGTAATCTTGCCACAAGCTGGCAGAAAATACTTTTTCCTTTTCCTAGTAAAGTTTTCTAGATAAACTGCCTCACTGACAGTGAGGCAGTTTTGAACTGCCTTCAACGGGTTTGAAGGGACCTTTGAAGAAATGAGCGGGACTACAGAGTTAGAAGAGCTTGGTGAGACAGAACCTCCCCCATGAAGCAGGCAAGCTGCTCATGAAACCTCGGTGTCAGAGAGGTATCTGATAGGAAGGACTACTGCTAATCTCCATCTGCATAGTCAAGGATACAGAAGCCTGAGAAGTAACAGCTGTAATCAGATAAGGAACAATTTTTGCCTTTCAAGGTATATTTTACTACTTTCTTTAAGGACACTTTAAACTTCACTTAAGAACAGGAAACACACACACTTTCTATACTGACCTGCACAGCTGCTTGCACTTGGGAGGTCTGATGGTACGCTCTCTGCCACAGGGCACTTTTATGACAGTTTTTCCACAATTGCATTTTACATCTACAGTCTCTGGACATGGATTACAACTACCTAAAAATAAACATATTAACAATATGACAAGCAAGTCAGAAATAACCCCCCTCTCACATTTTAAAAAGAAGCCCAGTCATTTGGATCACACAACACTGAGGTATTTTCTATTTGTATTTCAGTCTTACATACATATGAAGAAATGTCATTTTTCATCTAAATTCAAAAAGGGACACTGAAAAACTGATACAATAAAGTTTTGCAGATTTTGTATGTTAATGTTCAGCCTATGTATAATGAATGCTTCCTTGAAAACATCCTCCACCTCTATAAAGTTAGTAATGTTACTAATCTGATATAATTTAAAAAATGTGTCTGTAAAAGATCTATGTTTTAATTTATAACTCTCCCACACCATTTCTTCAACAAGTGCCAACTGCTGAGTTTTATTATTGAGTAATTAACAGCAAGAATATGAATCTTCTAAAAAAAGCAAATTCAGACACGAGATTTCAGCTTACTAATCATGTTGCATTCTGAAACTTTAAAGAAAACAACTGAAAGAGTTATTGACAGCAGAAATTTTTAAGCAGTTCTGACTTGTTAGCAGGATCTGAAAAGCACATTTCAAGAAGCAGATGTCTCACTGGCAAAAGGCTGCTGAAGACAAAAGGATGGAAGCACTACAGTCTTTATACTGCAAAGTAAATTAAACAATATAATGATCAGCACACACAGAAATAGAATTGTTCGGGTTTGAAGGGACCTTAAAGATGATCTAGATCCAACCCCCCTGCCATGGGCAGGGGCACCTTTCACTAGACCATACTGATCAAAGCCCCATCCAACCCAGCCTTGAACATTGCCAGGGATGGGGCATCCAAAATTTCTCTGGGCAACCCGTTCCAGTGCCTCACCACCCTCACGGTAAAAATCTCTTCCTAGTATCTAATCTAAATATACTCTCTTTTCATTTAACGTCATTCCCTCTTGTCCTGTCACTATATGCCCTTGTAAAAAGTCCCCCTTCATCTTTCTTGTAGGCTGTTTTAGGGACTGGAAGGCTGCAATTAGGTCACCCTGGAGTCTTCTCCTGGGGTTGAACAACCCCAATTCTCTCACTTTTTCCTCACAAGAGAGCTGCTCCATCCCTCTCATCATCTTTGTGGCGCCTCTCTGGACTGGCTCCAACAGGCCAATGCCCTCCCTTCCTGTGCTGGGGACCCCAGAGCTGGATGCAGTGTTCCAGGTGGGGTCTCACCAGAGCAGAGCAGAGAGGCAGAGCCCCCTCCCTGGCCGTGCTGCCCACGGTGCTCTGGATGCAGCCCAGGACACGTTTGGCTTTCTGGGCTGTGAGTGCCCATGGCTGGGTCATGTCCAGCCTCTCACCCACCAGCACCCCCAAGTCCTTCTCAGCAGGGCTGCTCTGGACCTGCTCATCCCCCTGCCTGTGTTGATTATCAGGTATTGCCCCAACCTCGGTGCAGCACCTTGCATCTGGGCTTGTTAAACCTCATGAGATTCCCAAGGGCCCACTTCTCAAGCTTGTCCAGCTACTTTTGCAAAATAAACTGAAGGTCTAAAGCTATACTGCCCAGAATGGCTAATATGTGTACAATTCATTTAAATATCCTATTAACGAAGACAACTAACTACATTCTCAAAAATATAGAAAGGCAGAGATAGAGATTCAGAGTGCTTGAAGGTAAGGTGAGGGAACACTGTTCTCAAATCAAGTGTTATAATGTACTACAGTAGGGAGCAAAACATTTCTATTCCCTGGCAACACATTGTAAATTTCAGCAAGCATGATAAATATTCAAGAAAAAAAAAAAGATAAGCAAAAAACTAAATTACCTTTTTTAAGGGACTCCTGCTAAAGGCCAATATTTTATTACCACCAACCTCTAATAATTCTGAGATTAGGTACCTTTTAAAGGACCCCATCTAGGAAGTTATTTTCTAGGACGCAACTACTTCCTTTAACATCAGTGGTCATTGTGATCTGGCAGCTCACTGGAAAATTACCCTGACCTGGTATTACACATTAATGATAAAATAATTAATCATAACTTCCAGTAGCTATTAAAATATTGGTATATAGGGAGAAACACATGAATATAAATATTTTTTAATAAAAGTAATTGCCTTTATTAGGAATATTTCCAAACATTTATGAAGATATTACAAACTGTACTAGACTATTTTGTTAAAGCACAGAGAATTTAGAAAAGAATAAATTTATCATCTGGTATCATTCGTCATTATCTTCCTTATATGCAACTTTAGTCAGTAAATAGACAATTACACTCTTTTGATAAATTACTCTTCAAAGTGCATATATTTGATATTTACATTCCCAAAGATCACTTTTGTTTTCTTACAGACATTGCTTTATTGTTCTCATGTTAATTATTAGAAATCTTTGTCACTTTTAGCCGGGCTGTAAAATGTAAGCAACATCAAATATAAATAATCATTCAATATAAAAGTTTATCCTATAATGCAGCATTAGCTCTTTAGTTTTACAATCAGAATTTTATTCAATGATTTAGTAATCAAACAAACTCATGTGGAAAAACAGCATTATCAGTTTTCTTCTGACAGTACACAACAAATTACGAATTTCCAAGATTTTAGAGAGGTACAGGGGATGGAGAAGAAAGGAAAAGGAAAGAAAAAAAGGGACACAGTATACAGAGAAAAACCAAACCACTAGTTTGTGGTGATGATGCCTTAGGTTTTAGCTTTTATATTTATCAAATCCTGTACTGCCTAGTGTGTAACTCTGCAGTTTTGTGTCGCCTGTTAACTACTGTTCTCTCATGCTGGTTAGACACAACAAAGCCTCTCTAGGTTTGCTTTCCAAGGACACCTGGATTGTCCCAGGCCCAAAACGTGTAAACTAAAAGCCTCTGAAGAGGAGGGGCAAACTTGGGGTAATTACATCATTAACTCAAGTTATAATTGGAGAAATAACCCTGACATGCAAATGGACTGAACTTATAAAAGTGTGATGAGCCTGTGACCCAGCGTCCATCTTGGGTGTACCTTTGAAGGCCCTTCAAATAAATACCTACTTTTATTCTCTTATTTTTGTCTAGCCTCTGTTTTTAGGTAGCCACTTCAAGGCATCCGTGACAGATTTAATAGCAAGTTAACAGGTACAACTACCACATTTACCCGTCCTCTCCTCCTAAGAGTCACTGCCTCAGAAGCAAGACTGGCTGAACAAGTTGTGAATTATTTCCTGAGCTGTCACAACTTATACTTCAGAATACTAAGGAAAATTACAGAGGCTACTTGGCTGCTGTTTCAGACAGGCAGCAGCTTCTGTGGGGAAAATTGCTGAGAGAGCAGACAATTTTTCAGTCATTCCAATTTAACCCCCTACCAAGCAAATATCAAAGCAATCTGCCACGTAATTTTGCCCATTTCCAGCATCTTTTTAACCAAGGTCACTGGATTCAGAAGTAAACTTTTTTGTTATCCTTCTTATAGTCAGTAACAAGTTCTTATTTTCTTTTACTGGTAGGATACCGATATACATTCAAATTCCATCTTTTTTTTTTTTTTATTTTAAGCCCACTTGTACCACCACATGTTGCATTCTAGGATTTTTTAAAACCATCCAGACTCAATCGGCAGCAGTCATTTCTGTATTTGGACTTTGTTATGCATATTCCGTGAACAGAGTTATTGGGAAAAGGAAGTCAAGCCATGGCTTTTGAATTACACAGCTGGAGACAACAGCATTTTGAGAGGAACAATATTAAGCAAAATCACCAGGTAAAAAATCCAGGTTGCCACTATGTAAGTCCTTAAGTTCTAACCAGCACTTTCAAACACACTGCCCCCACAAAAAGCCCACATGCAACAATGGAAACAATTCATTAAGCACCACACAGTCCTGCAAGCATGAAATTTGGCAAAAATAAAAAATATTCCATCACTACAGGGATTCTTCACCTGCTCTTACCTCTGTGGCAGCCTGAAGGACATTTGTGATTTCTACAGCCAAGAGTCCGCCCGCAGACTTGATCACAAGGCGGACAGTTTCCAGAACAGCACTATTAAAAACAACAAAAAGTCTAATAACTGGAAACAGAAATTTCTGGTAGATACTTTCCCTCTTCTACTATCTCATTTTTTTCAATACTTATTTTAAAAAATGTCAGTGCACTTTAGTGAAATTTCCTCAAACTCATTCCTGAAAAAAGGCCACCCATAAAGTGGTTTTAAAAAAAAATTCGTATTATAAAGTAACAAGAGAACGCACATTTGAATGCATCACTTCAACACACTAAAAAGGCAGAAGGCTTCAAAAAAGCATAAGAACATTTAAAAGTTCAAATTATTATAATATTTTAATCCAAAATAATTTCAGGATACAGGATATCTAACAGTTTACCTCATTACTCTGCAATTTCTTCGACTTTTAAGCTATATTGTCCCCATCACAAAAATGTTGCTAACCATTTTTTTAATACACCTTTTACCTTTGTAGTAAAGGTAACTTTACTACAGTCAGTTAACTTCAAGACCAGTTATCTATTTTCTATTCTTATATAAATTAGTAACGTGAAAGAATGAGAACATTTCACAAAACCATCACATCAGTGGATGCCATGTCAGGAGAGAACATCATCTTTTCTATTAACTTGAAAGGCACCCTCCTTCCAACAAGAAATCCGGATTTTTCATTATAGAGGTGTCAAAATTGCGTTTTCTTGTTTTGTAATCTTTTCATATACAGTAAATTCACTAATAATATTCAATAACAATAATATTCAAAAATACCTAAGAATAAAACTGTATTTTTTCATGCCTATTTGTGGTAAGTAGTCCAACTTTCACAATGTATTAATTCATAAATACGAGGCAACTTTCAGGCTCTCTTGAATGAATAAACTGAAAAGATACTTCTGAGAATCAAACATTCCTTTTGACTTCAAATAAGAAGGGAAACAAAACTCCAATTTCCAATTGTCAGACCACTTCTGCTTCCATTGGTGTGTATTAGAAAGTTGGATGGAATGCTGGGCTGTCAAAAATAAAGAGTGTGTCCCTGACAAAGTTATAAGTGATTCCCAGCTCCTCCTACAAAGTAGGGAAATAAACTGATTTAACTACTGCAGAATGCATGAAGCATCAGTGACTACTCAGGAATCTGAAAGTAAAACTGCCTTCTGGAACTGGAGAGTTATCAAAATCCCCTCCCTGTTTATAAGGCCAGTGAGTTTTATTTGATGTCATCCTTTTAAGAGAATTCTGGTACACTGAAAACTAGTTTCAGTGACATGGAAGAAAACTCCTCTTTCTATACAATAACATGAGATGGAGCAACAAATTGATGTGATTTTATCTAGATTTTTCAAAAAGTGAGCTGAACAATGCATTTGAGAAAGATTATCTCTGGGCACTTACCTTCCTCCGACACTGGTGCTTTTGACAATCACGGATTTTAGTACACTTTGTTTCACACAGATATGGCTTATGACACGGCATGCGCTTGGTGTGCTTTCCACAGCGACACTGTTTTTCAACCTCCTAGGCAGCAAGACAGGGAAAAAAAGGCAGGGTATTTTTGATGCAAGAGGAAAAAAAAAAAGGAAAATAAAACATTCTACTACTATCTGGGAAGAAAAGTTCAAGGGAAAGTAACATTACACTACATACACAATCCAACTGTGTCATGCAAGATGACAAGTGTAATTGCAAAACAAATTCATACAGAAAAGTACCTCTCCTGTACATTAAACTGGATTCACCCATAGCATATAAAGATAATTTAAGAAGCAGATGAGCAGGTTCATCTGCCCTTCATCATGGCTGTCATGTGATAACTACTATCACCTAGACTTTGTAGCCAAAGCTGGTTCAGGAAGAGACAACTGAGACCCGACAGAGCAATGACTATGTAGGCCAGACCACAGAAGCTCCAGAGATATCTAGAGCACAGTAAAATTGAATTTTCATACAAAGATGAAAATAATGTTATGGTACACCACCTTCCATTTCACTAATGAAGGAATATCATAGAAAGACAAAGCCAGAAGGAAGCTAGAAAAGATGGAGAAAAAATAAAGTGTCTTTTAGGGCACAATAATTTTAAAAAACAAAACAAAACCAAGCCAAAGCAATACATTCATCCAGGTACAGCCTCAACTCAACACAATGCTCAGCTGCTTATTCAGAACTGTGTTGGGGTGGGAGGGGAATAATGAAAGAACATGTTGCTTTTAATAAACAAGGTCACAGATTTTGTGATAGATATGATTTCATTTTCCTTAGGTGACCTGCACTGTTCCAGGCACATAGTTTAAGAGCCCAAACAAAAAGTGAACATGCTACAGTAAGACTAACCTGTCTGCATATTTCACAGGGACCTCGATGACAGCGCTGTGAACATTTATGGATGCCACATTCCAGAACTTTGTCACAACTATCACCACAGGTGGGCACATCTTCTGTACAAGGCAATGTAAACTCTAGATGAAGAGAGAGAAGTACAGGTAAACATTTAGCAAAAAAAAAGCCAAAATATTCAGGAAAAAAACGCAATGTATAATAAGTTCAAATGACAGTTGCCTTTTGGTTTTTTAAAAGCTGCTTTAGAATTACTCAGTTATTTACACCACAAATTAAACACCTGACGCTAAATAAAGCTTTGAAAGCTATGCAAAAAAGTTAATGTACTGTCATGGTTGACTATGAGAACTTTTTATGGACCCTGCTCTGCAGAATTAGCCTAAACTACTGACTGTGAAAGACTGGAGGACTTTTTATTCAATTTATCATTAAAAAAAAAAAAAAGTAGCTTACTTGTTTTTCCACATGGACAGGATCTTTTCCCAGAACGAGGACAGTCTCCACAGGGACCAGCATGACAAACTTGTTCACATGTGTGATTGCCACATGGCAAACATTTCCCACACACCTGAGAAATTCAGAGAAACCAAGTGAATGCAATGTAATGGAACTACATACCAAGCCAAAGCAAGCCAAGGGCAAAAAGCAGGAGTGAGATGCTTCTGGATGGAATTTCATTTTTTCTGAATTTTGTTAGTAACTCTTGTATTTGCTGAGTTCACCAAATAAAACTGATCATCCCTGCAGTGATCCTGTCTGGAAGACCACAGTACAATGAGGAGGTAGTGTTTAAGAAAACCTGAGCAGTCCCAGGTCTGTGCTGTGCTGCATATACAGCTCAGCCTTCAAGCCTGCATTCTGCTGCACATATACTTTGGCCACAGGATAAACATTGTAGTAGAAGAGATTGGAGGCAGCTCCCACTTGGTACCAGCGACTATGCTGCCTGCATGTCCTTGCCTTTATCTAAAAGTGCAGCAAGAAGTTCTCATCTGAATACCCTTTCTGCTTGACTGTAGAAATTACGAGCAAGGATGCTTTCTTGTAAGAAGATCCTACAATACCTTTAACAACCAAAATGGGGTCTGCACTGCATGCTGCATGTGTATCATGGCCCATTCAATGCTGCTCAGCTTGGGGTTCCAGAGATCTAAAGGGACATACTATTCTTTAGATTATACTCCTTTTCTCTATTGTGTTACCTGAAATAAACCGCATTTTAGTTGATACTTCACAGAGGCCAAGTACCTTTCTTACTGGGATCAGAATGACCAAGTACCTCTTGGTGCAGCCTCCTCGCTGCCACTTAATTTTTTAAATTATTTTTATTTTTTCCAGTCTGTCAATCCATAGCCTTGGTATTAAGCACAGGCTGCAAATATACTTCAAAGAATTAATCACAAAGTTTTCATTCTGCTACAGTCCTAAAAATAAGCATGAAACTCTTGTCTACTAAGCTGTGGTTTCATTCTTATTTTTGAAGGCAACAGCTGAAATTTAAACCTCAAGTACAAGGAAAAGAATATATGAAGTTAAATGCACTGCCAGCTTAACCCTAGAACAATTCCAGAACAGTAACATTTTAACTACTATAAAAAATTAAATGAGCCACCAATTAAATCTCTTCTCAAACAATGCTGTTCATATTTTTGATTGTACTTTCAAAAGCTAAAAAATAAATATTTCTTACTGAACATGTTTTTCCAATCTTTAATACACCAAGTAATCAAATTTTATAAAAGTGAGAAATCAGTTAAAAAGGATAGCTTCAACATACCTGATCACACTGCCACTGAGGACTTGCACAAAGTCTCTCTGCAGTCTGTCTTCCACAGATACACCGTTGTTTACTGACACGTGGACAAGGCTGACAATCTCCTGTATGTAATTGCAAAGTGACATTGAGAGTAGGAATTGCAAAAGGATGATGTATCTTAACAGTAGAAACAACTACTGCTCTGAAATTAAAAAGGCTGGTCTACCTGCATGACAGGGATTCTCACAAGCATGCTGTCCACACAGCAATGTTCGTCCACACGGCAGGCGGCAAGACCACTCCTTGGCACTGCACCTTCGGGGCACCGGTTTGGCTTTCTTACAGTGACAGGTTGTTGTGACCATCTTTGGGCAAGGTGGACAGGGTCCTAATTACAGCAAAAAGAATATCTTGCTAATGACCATTCAGCAAATGCAGCCTTGACTACATCTCTTCTACTCTGAGAATTTTAAATATACTTAACAGATTTTAAGCTGAACTGTGTAACAGGTAGCTAAATATAGGTCACACAACCAAGAAACACAAAGGATTTACCTGGATGACAAAGCAGCAAACATTTATGACCACAGGAAGGTTTGAATTCCCTCTCACATATCTGACCACAGGAGTGAGGTACCAGCCATGGGTCCACTGTTGGATTCTCCACTTTTCCACAGTAACAGTAATACCTACTGGGAGTTTCACAGCGTTTGTATTCAAACCTACATTTTGGACTACAAAAAGGGAAAAATGAGTGAAAAGAAAAGCAATTTTTTTAAACAATTAAAAAAAAAAAAAAAGGCAGTTTTTACCATTTTGGCTTCCCAAGACTGTTTCAATGCTACCAATTAACATTTTTACAACTACTGTAACAAATAACAACAATATACAGTAACACAGAATAAAGGTCTCTCTATATGTCAGATTTTACAATACATTCATTAGAATATCTAAGGAATTGTCCTGACAATGCAATTTCTTTTCTCTAAGAATATATCTAGACAAAAATTCAGCACAGCAAAAATCAGAAAAATTTTTATGTTAAGCAATATCAAAAGAATCTATGCACCAGTTAATCTACTTAAATAGAACCAATTAAAAAGGGGATTAAAAACCAGGGGTTTACTAGAAGCAGTCTATTAGCCATGTAAAACAAAGTTTAGCAACGCTATTAAAACTATGCATAATAATTAGAATTTTATCTGAAAGATTTTAGATTCAAGATGTACACCTTTATTTTTTACCCTTGATGTTGACAGAAATTAAAAAATACATTATTGCTAAAGGTACATAGACACTAGAGGTCTGGAACTTAAAAAGTGCCACAGGCCCAACAGGCCCCATGCAAGCCATGGACAAGGGAGGCAACACAAGGAAGAAGACACAAAGTAGTTTGCACTGCTGGCTACACTGGGAAAAGACCACAGAGAAGAAGGTCCCCCTCACAGAAGAATAGGGACTTTGAAAAACTTATGCACCCATTTTCATCAAACAGAACATCAATTTGCCCTGATATAATACATTACAGACCATGAACCATTTCTCAATAGTGGTAGCATAGCTTTAGCATGTCTTCAAATGTAATATAAAATACCATTTGTTTGGAATTTTTTTCATTATAAACATTATGTTTAAACACAAAACCAGTTCATAGTAGAAGAGGCATTATCAACTTGAGATGCTGCCAGCCAACAACTGACACTTTATTTCCTCAGCAAACCTGCTTGGGAAATTTTATTCTTGCAGCCACATTATTACCTTCTTCTTTATGCCATCAAGTTAAATCTCAAGACCCGATTTAACATTCGGATTACATTGAGACTAAAAAAAACAAATAATAAATCCCTACATCTTGCTATTTGACAATATTTTTTAAACTTATAGAATGGTGCCAACTTTAAAAGTGAAAAATATGTAAAGCCATTCAGAAATAAATGTCAGAAGCTGAGACACGACAGATAAGTTACCTTCTCATAGGTTAAAACAAATTTGATGCAGCAAGGTTTTAATATCACTGTAAAATTTTTCTGAATCATGTTAATGAAAAGTTAAAATAATTTTAAAAATCAATAGAAAATCCAGTCTTCTAAACTCTTTGTTTTTGTTGTGCACATCATTTACAAGCACCATTCCTTCTAAAGTAACACCAGTTCGCATGATTTTCCCAACAGAAGTAACTTTGTAAATGCACCATGAGGAGCTCACCATGGCCAGGGATAATCTTTCTTCCCAAAATCATCATCCGTCAAAGGAGAAGACACAAGGAAAAGGCTGTCCTTGGCCCACTTTTGGATACACACCAGATGAAATATACAAAAGCATCCACAACAGCTCCAGACCTAAAGAGCAGACATCGAGTCCATTGCTTTAAATGAGGTTTCTGTTTCCATTGATGAACATCGATAATATCTAAAGAAATACAAGCTTGCTGTTTTTCCCTTTAAAAATGGTTTTTCAAGATAGATTATACCCATTGTTAGATCAATACAGGAAGTTTCATTGTTATAGATTCAGACCTATAATCTTTTTTCTGACTCCTGTGGAAGTTTTTGCCAAGGCTGATGGAGCCCAAAATACTCAGATAATCAGAGAAATGTTGATTTAAACACACTGTTGGAGGTCATGGAGCACAAACTGATGCCCAAAGAAGGACTATTGCCAGCTTAGCTCTGTTCAGACACAGCTTTACCTTCGCAAAATATTACCAAAAATAAAGTCCTGAGGGATGGGGACTCCACAACCATCCTGAGCAAGCTACTCCAAGTGTCATACTACCTTCTTAGTACCCTATCTGCACCTCCCAAGGCCCAGTTTGTGCCACTGTCCCTTATTACACCACCTGGCACCATAAAGATGACTTTGGCTTTACCCAAAACTATAACAATTTGGTAAGAAAAGTGCAGAAGAAAATTTTAACTTTTTTTTTTTTAATAATGTAAGACAATGTTATGAAATAATAACATGAAAATACAGAGACTTTCCCCATTAACTTAGAGGACAGTGTTAATGACATAAGTTTCTAGAACTATGGTAACTAACTTCCCAAAACTAAAGCTAAGCAGGAGACATTACATAAACAGACTTGGCTGAAATGATACAGATTCAAGATAATTAACAAACCACTGAGTTGTAAAAGAAGACTTCCACGTTACCAAATCATCTCACTTCTGCTGAGATAAGATTTACTCTCTCAAGAGCCACAGAATGTCAAAAATCAAGCTAAACACATTCATTAAGGTCTGAAAGAATATGGATTAAATTTGTTAAGAATTCATACAAAATATATGGCATTTCTTTTTAGAAGGAAGTTACTGACTACAGTTTCATCGGGTACTTGTAGTCTGTGTATATCTATCATAAGAAATTAAAATACTTTCTGCACTTCTTTTCTTTTAACGTTAACCATACAATTGCAAACATGTTTTTGATTCAAGTAACTCTAACAGAAAGAGGAAAAAAATATTTGTCCTGAAATCTCTCCCATATAAAATGCACCTATGTGAAATAGGACGAACTTCTCTGAGACACACACTTCTCTTTCACCTGATCAGCACTGAGGGCAGCAAAGTTTATCTTAGCTTCCTTGCTCTGAATTTAACAATAATATCTCTTAACTTCCTAGTAGTTCATGTTTTGATCTGCTACTCCATAGCTTATTGAATACATAATTGCAAGCACTGGCATTCAAGCACTTATCTTTGTCACCTGCTACTAACTAAAACTTAAAAATAGCTATTTTACACTACGATAACAAACATATGACAACAAAAGACATATTCTGATTACAAGCTACAAATATAACCACTTATGTCTTCCAGTGTTTCAAAATCCAAAGATGATAAATATTGCATTTAGTACTCTTACCATTTTAAAGCTACCAATCCCAAGAATAACCTCAATAATATAATACAAGTTATTCAGACAGCTACATTTGTTTTGTTCTAAAAGATTACTGTAAAGTACTTACAGCTTGGTTCCTTTTAACTGAAGCAATGCAGATGAGACATGTCATAGCCCCTGACTGAAAAGCCTCATTCATGTACTGTCTCGTACGTTCCAGTTCAGTTGCATCTCCATCTTTAATGCATAAAAATTTTTAAAGCAATCAGTAATGTTTGATCTGTTGCTCTGTACATGTTGAAACTGCTGCAAAAGTATTTTTTTCTCTGAATAAAGCCATTCATTAATTATTTAAAAAGCCACACTTAAGACAGTTTAAAACTATACCACTGCTTCTGCACAAAAAGACAAGAAGTACACCCAGCATGCGCTGCTGGAAGAAAATACTTTCAATGTAAGACATCATGATAGAGAGCCTTCCTTCCAATTACAGAAAAATTTTAATGCACAATGATACTGCATTGTTTATGCTTTTATACCAAAATAAAAGTCAATAAATTAAAAAAACATTACCAGTTTGACTAGTGTAAATGGTAAATGTTTTGTCCAAAATCTTCCCCTGTTTTACTTCAGCATCTTCATCATCATCTTCAGAAGAGGAGCTTAATTGGTCTTCAACTAGCTTTTTTGCTGCAGCCTGATTAGCCTTCTTAATTTCATCAAATTTCTTCAGTGAAGATAATTCTATTAAGAGAAAATACGAATGATGAGAATTAATTGTAAACACCAAACTCAGTTCTACATACTCTCAATTGTCCTTTCCTTTAAAGAGTTTGCTCATTTTATTTTTTTAAGAGTATTCCATCACTACATTTTCAATACCATCCAAGAAGAGATAAATTGTATTTACTTCTTTACTGTGCATTATCATAAAATTCACAGCATTACTGCTGACAACTTCAACCAAACATACCAGAATATATGCAACTATAATGCTGCTTTATGAAAAGGATACTTTAAAAAAAACCCCACACATCCCACGCAAACACAACTGTCATAGCATGAGGAAGAAAAAAACAAAACACGCAGTTTGTTTATAACAAATTGACAGTTGTTATAATTTGCAGATGCCATACAGGTACTTCTCCAGCATTTTGCATTTCTTAAATTATGACTTTCGCTGATCTCCCTCAAATTCAACAAATCTTTATTGCAATAGTGTGTTCATGCTATTTCACAGCTAGCAACATTAAAACTGAGAAGGTTTTTTAATGTAACCTTCTTTTAAGTTACTGTATGTGAAACAGAGAAAGGTTCTCACATGGAGGAACAGAAAACAAGAGTTCACAATAAACCAAAGTGCCTTTAAAGACAAAACATGATGGAGACATAAAGGTCTTCAGGAGATCACGAGCTTTCCATATTAAACTACTAGGCCCAATATATTTACCGGGGTTTCGTCAAGTTTAGTTTTAAGGCTCTTCTTAAAAAACTATGCTGCCACTAAAAAGAGCTCTTTGGCACTTTGTGTCTTTGGCACTTCTCTGCTGTATTTCCCGAGGATGAACTTGCACTCACAACTGCCACGTGCACCGAAAGCCCACACCTTTCCCAGACGGGAGCAAAGTGTTTCCCTGACCAGCGCACCTACCGATGTCTCTACCGAGCAACTCCCCTGGCTGTTTCCAACCGTGCTAAGAAACAGATGTTTCATCCATTATTTCACACTTAACTCTTCTGCTCCAAGAAGACCGTGCACCCTGTGCACTCCGGCGAGGGCTTAGCCCCTCGCTCCTCGCCACTGCCTGAGGCCTCCGCGTCTCTCCCCGGCAGGAACCTGCAGGCAGGACACGGCACATGGCGAACACCGGCTCGCCACCGCCGAGCAGCGCGGAAAGGGGGCCGGGGCCCGCCAGCCTCCCTTCCCCGCGACGCCGTGGACAGCCCCGACCTGGCCACCTGCAGGGGCTCCGGGCCACCGCCGGCTCCCCAGCCCGAGGCCCGGCAGCGCGGGTAGAGGGCAGGACGCGACACTCACCGCTGGCCCCCTCGCCGATGGTCCCCGCTGCCGCGGCGCGGGCACCGCCGCGGCCCCTCGGGGCC